>ADNK01003355.1:0-12385 GCA_000320545.1 Bigelowiella natans CCMP2755 | reverse complement strand
AGGGGTTGTCGCGGATATAGAATATAGATAACGTAGATATTAATACAGTATAGGCACGTGGGTTCCGGCGGGACTCATGGCAGCACACCGGAAGTGTGCTGCCCCACGTGCGGCGGCATTCGCGAAAGCTTCGCGAATGATTACGCAGTGCACGATTTAACAAAAATATAATCTTTAATAAAAATAAACAAAACTCTTCAAAAGGAAGCAAACGTGCCTTTCCCCCCCCCTGCCTACTTGTGCACGTAGCGCCTCGGCCTGTGAACACCTTACGCGCAACATTGTCACTCGAAACTTTCCAGTCAACGTGCAGGTTGCAAACACAACGCAACGCAGGTGCACGCTGCAAATGCGTCATTGCCAGTGTCCAAAATGCACGCAGCACTGCAGTGAGGCACACTTCGATTCTCAAGTTGCCCAACATTCGATTTGAACCAATCAATGAAGCGAACCAAGCTAGCACAGAACGACACAGAACCAAGTGTTCATTGAAGCTTCAAGGTCTTCCAATTGGCTGTTTTCGCCTTCTCTTGCATGGTTTAACGGAAAAATCGGGTGAAATGGGCTGCGTTTCGGCAGCGCGTGGCCAAATTCGGCACGTGCGGATGCAATCTCGATCGAACTTCGCGATCGCCTCAAAACCCGTTTTCCCTCCTTCGAAAAATGGAACAGCAAAAAAATGCACACGCATCGTCGTTTTTGTCTTTCTTCCGGACTGAGAGGGCTGACGCAGCACAAAAGCAGCGTTCGTTTCAGCAGGTTCCGTCGACGAAAATGTTCGGGGATGATGACTGATGATGCAATGACGAAGCAGAAACAAATGGGAGGGTCACACGTGACTGTTCGCTAACGTTCGCTCATCATTTGGACTGAAACTTCTCCTCCGACTTGTCATTAGCATTGACGCTAAGTAAACTCGGAATCATCATTTCTCAATTTCCAAATCGGTTGAGCAATTGAGTCAAACACACACACGGCTACACATTTCGTATTGCAACAAGGCGTAGCAGCGATGTCGTGTGGATGCTACCGTCGGAGCAAGAGCGTGAAGCGCATGCGAGAGGCAAACCCGACCTTCAAGTCGAGGGCCGAGTGCATACAACTCAAACTACTCCATGGAACGAAAAAAAGTACGAGGAGAAGATCTGTTGAAATCGCAGAAGCAAGAAGGATCGAAAAAATTCTTGAAATTACTGCCCGACCTCTTCAAAGGGTCGCAGCGAAGAAAAAGGTTCAGGAAATGATCTATGATAGACACCTGTAAGGGCATGAAGCGAATCGAAAGATTGATCGACGTCTCACTTTCGAATTCTTAGACTTGTGCTTCTTCAATTCTCATGCTCCACGTGCATCATGCTGGTCATTTGACCACAATTGAACATCTTGTAGCGTTCGTATAAAGCAGTCTGTGTGCACAAGTAGCTTGGTAAACACCATGCGGACACAGCATTGGCAAAAGTCCTGTAGATGCGGTGTGTCCGTTGTGAACCAATGAAATTTAGAATTTGATTGCAAAAAAAGAGAATTGTCCCATGCTCACATTGCCATGTAGATGGAAGTACTTTAGCTGCTATAGTTCTGTCGGGCGCTTGTGAGTGCACGATGCTTCTAGACGTACACAGTGCACACACATGCGTGTGCGCGGACACTGCATGACTAGTCTCGCCATACTTTCGGTGTACACATGCGAAGAATTACACTGCAATTAAGCGCATTCTGCTGGCGTCACCTATCTAAGGCAAGACAAAAACATTCTACTAACGTAAATATGTTGACGAGTACGTAATAAGTTACTACTGATGATGAACGATGTACATTTGCTGCAGCTTGCACAATAGCTACTGCTCTTGCGATATTTTATTGTCACGATGTTGTCTCGGCCGAGAGGGAATACATAGCAAGAACATTGCGAGCTGTAGGCCGAAGAGACGATTTTTTGGTCGAAGAATGTGTGGCATCACCGCCATTATGCTTCCTGATGCACAACATACCATCCTCTTCATCGCGGCGTACAAGTTGAAGAAAACAGGGAAATGGGGAGAAGAAAAATGAATAGCAGAGGGAAATATTATTCGCCTTCACTATCACCACTGCTTCGACAATCACACTCGAGAATTGCAGCAATCAGAAATGTGTAAGGGAGAAACGAACCTATCGTCGTCCTCCTCCTCCTCGTCGTCGTCTTCGTCAAACACGTCCAGCCAAAACTTTCTCTCGCCCGTGCACGCCGCGAAGTACGGAAACTGTTTTTTATTGTGTACGAGGGATATGTATATATCATCATGTTGAAGAATCAGAAGAAGTAAAGTGCGGTGGGAAACTACTAAACTTACTTGCTGCGAGAACGAAGGGTGGAAAGACACCGAGTTCACGGCATCCCCAGGACCCTGCCGACCGATTTAGAGAGATTAAAGAGTGGTGGGGCAACGGAGAGAGAGGAGGGAGGGGGGAGAGCCATGGTAGTATCGAAGCACCTTGAAGCGGAGCACGGGCTTTTCTCTCGCCTCCACTGCGACCTGCAATGTATTTAAGCGTGTCTGTAAATATGACATATATCCACAGCTATCACATAAAAACGTATTATTTACACACAAAGGCCGGGAGAGCAAGGAGAGGGAACTATCGCTCAAATTGATGCGGAAGCACCAACAGCAGCAGGCAGCAGACGCAGCCAAATTCATTTGAGAGTGAGAACAACGCACGCCCACCTTAGCGTCGTCGTCATAATCTCCGGCATCTCCGGGGTCAGATTCAACTTCTCTGCCGGGGTTCGACGCAGTGCCACCCGCTGAGAATGATAGTGAGAGGAAAAAGGAGGAGGAGGAGGAGGAGGAGGAGGAGGAGGAGGAGGAGGAGAGGGTGGGAGTGCAGGTTCGTCAACATAGACGGACGATAGAGAGACAGACAAACATTGGGGCGATTCTCAGATTACAAGCAGGATATATGGGACTGACATATGCGGGCTAGGGCGGCGAAGCCCCTCCCTATATCCCCCCCCTTCCCTCTGTGCATACCTGCCGTCGTCGCTACCGCAGTGGGAGTAGGAGTGGGGGAGGAGGCAGGCGGTCGAAGCGTGTCGTAGATAAACAACTCGCCGTTTTGTGATCCTGAGCAGTGCATGGGGCGCGCGCGTTTTGTCAGGAACGAATGCGAATATATGCGGCGGCCAACGAATGTGACAGTCATAGGTTGAGCGGTTTCCCTCTCTCTTTTTTTTTTTCCCTTCTTCTTCTTCTTCTTCTTGTATGCTTTCCGCTGAGTGATGATACCTGTGAGGAGGAATCGCCCCCCGTCGTTTGGCGAGATATCAAAACTGAATCGCTGGTTTGAACCGCACCGTCGCTCGTACCGCCTGATATTCCAAAGAACAAACAAACAACAATAACAGCAACGACATTAACGATCAACAAACAATAACAACAACAACAACAACAACAACAACAACAACGCGCAAAATTCCCGGCAAATGCACAGATCACCACGCAGTTCCTGAGACACCTCCATTGATCGAGACACGTGTGCACAGGAGCATCATCATCATCATCATCATCATCATAATCATCATAACAGGCCACAACCTCAGGATCTTAAGCATGCGAAGGTCCCATTCAATAATCACGTCGTCGCGCCGCCCCCCTGTCCACAATCGGCTGGCATCAGGAGCGAATTTTACCTGCGGGGGGATGGGGAATGACATCATATCAATGATACTCTCAGTGTGCTCCTCCTTCTCGACCTGCGAGCGCTATTTGCATTCAAGGTACTTCTCTTGCTTCGCTACAGCATATGCACACATGCACACATACACACCGCAGGACGCAGATCGAGAGGTATAAATTCGCAGGTTTTGATTATTTCTCATCCTTTCCCTCCTCTCCCCTTTCTTCTTCTTCTTCATCATCATCATCATCATTCTAATCATCATCGTTCAATTGCGAGAAATATGGGCGACCTTTGTGACCCCATTTTGGTGGGCATCTAAGCTGCACACGGTCTTCCCACTTTTCTCCTCGTACACGAACGTCGAGCCTGCCATGTTGTTTGTTCGATTATACGCGCCCATCCACGGTGAGATGGTGTGCAGCTGCTACAGTGCCCCCCCACCATACGTGAGGTTTGCATGAGATGAGAATTAAACTAGCAACTACAACAACCACGACGACGACGACGACGACAACCAGAAATAACGACGATATAAACAGCAAAACCGCCGACAACAAACAACAACAATAACAACAACCAACCAGCATAGGATCCGCAGGCGTACAGCCCGCCATAGAGACTTGTCGTGTCGATGCAGGATATCAGCCCACGCTGGCCTATCTTCCTCTGACGGGGAAAGAAGGAGGGGGGGGGATAAGAGTGATCAACAACGTCCTGTCTGCGACAGAGATGGAGAAGACAAAGAAGGGTGAGAACAGGACTCGTCCTTCTCGCTGCTGCGCTAGGAAGTAATACTGCTACTGCTGCTGCTGCTGCTGCTACTCCTACCCGTTTTTGCCCTCTTCTTCCACCCACTGTCTTTATTAGTGCACGCGTCTCATAGTCCCTCCCCGGATATCTGCGATGAATCAAGGAGCGTATCATGAGGTAATCCATGCGTCTGTGTCTGTCTGTGTGTGTGTGTGTGTGTTTGTGTGTGGTTATAGAATCCTGTATGTGTGTTTCTGTTAACTTGAGTAATCATACCCGACGTCGAAGATGCGTATGTGACGATCGAACCCTGAAAACCACCATCCATTCACAAAAATCAGGTACCAGCACGCCTCCCCCAGCAGTAGTAATGAAATATGATGATGATGAAGAAGAAGAAGCATCTGACAACAACGACAGTGATAGTAGCAACGATTCTTTTGATTCCCATATTTTCAAAATTATAAACAAACATCACCACATATTATCTTGTCGCCGTTCCCACTGAAAGCTACGGATAGTGCAGCTGGAAGGGAGGGCGGGGGGGGAGAGGGAGGGGGAGGGGGGAGAAAAAGTTAAAAGATTCAACGTCCACGAAGTCATGCTACCCACAGCAGGCAGAAATTCGTTTTCGAGTGACATCAAGACAGAAGAATAGTAGACAGAAGAAAAGTAACCGAATATTCGAGAAGGTGTTGTTGGGGAGGGATCCCGTCCTTCTATCTTCTATCTAATTTCTTTTTACACAGCAACCTGTGATTTCGTCAGCATAGTCGTAAGACCTAAGAGGACGTTATCGCGAGCGCGTTAATATACTTGTTCGTGGCATATTTCTTCCTCACCATCCTAGATCTCAGTCTTCTCCCTACCACTAACTCATGCTGCATGCCCGTCATGTAGACTGTATCACTACTACCACCACCATCACCACCATTACGGTCGCCTAAGAACCGACGCTATCGTTCATCATCATCGTCGTCGCCGTCGTCACCTGTATGTTGCTCTGAGCTTCCCAGTGAAGGCATCCCACAGGTGAGTCGGGTTCTTGTGGCATGTCGATAGGAAGCAGCAGGTGGAGGGCACCGACGATGTCATCAAAGGGTACCTGGTATGGAGGCGGTGCCGTGAGTTCGTTCTCTTGCGGAAACAAACCAGCTTCGAAAAATAAAATTGTACCACGCGAAGTCGTAAACGGTCCCGGGTTCCTTCATGGTGAGCGCGGGGTCCGGCGGTGAAGGGGGGGGGGTGGCACCTCCCCCGCCATGCTCAAACCCGCTCTGTTCCGCAGAGTCGAACAGACTGGACGTTTCGTACAGCCGCATGCGATTATCATTGCTCAACGACAACAAGCACAGCCCATCGGGAGAGAATTCCACGCTCTGTTCCCAGACAGGAGGGGAGAAGAGAGTTAGGGAGTAAAGGGGGGCCGCGGATATCTGGGTTTGCAGGTGCAGGTGCTATTGAGAGGTACTGCGCGATCATAGCAACCACCGAGCGGCTGTGCGTCTTTGTCTTTACAAAAAGTGATTACCTTGAAGAAGTTGTTCCGGGCAAACGGATGACGGACGCGCCCAGCCTTCACTTCAGGCGACAACTGTTGCTGTTGGGATGGCGACGGCGAATGTGATGATGATGACGACGACGAGACCAAAGGATCCCTGCCATATTCTCCAGGGATCTAAGACGAAATTATTCTTCGATTAATTTCCAAGTTGGGAGTAATTTTAGACGGATGCTTCCATCTACCTGGAAGAGAAGCTGCGCATCTCCTGCTAAACTCGTAAACGGTTGGAGCATGCTGCCAGAGGGGGGGGACGAGAAATCCGAATCAACGTGCTCCTTCGGCTCCCTTCCCCCCTCCTCTTCCGTGCAGGTGGCCATCTTCACGTCCTCCTCGTTCATTGTGAAGTGGGCACGGGCAGCGGGAACTCTTCACGAGGAGCGCTCCGCCCAATCGCAATGGTGCATCTTCCTTATCTTCTGTCCGCGATGATGCACGAACTATATTGCACCATAGTTGTAGAACGCTACTGATTTTGAGGGTGCGACAAGGTTTATACCTGAACTTATGCTAAGAAAAGGCTCATCTTTCTGCTTTTTCGTCCGCCGGGGTCGCGGCCTTTTTGACGAAAAACTTCACCTTCGGCTTGATTGACACTGTCTAGCTGTTGGCAAGTCCCCGCGGTCCGTTTCGCGTTGGAGTGTCTTGCGGCTCCGCGGCACTGCATTTCGTGCATTGCAAGTGTCTTGCAACACCTTGGAAATGTAGTTTTCCATCATTGTTCATTGTCCGCTTTCCCAGCCGCTTGAGGTGCGTCCAGCTTGTGAGTAGGAAGTGCTTGCGCACGCACAACTTGTTGGAACGTCGAAACGAACGCCGAATCTCAAATCTTGAATCGCAATGAAATCAGAGAGACGTGCTGCAAACCGGAATTTTCACTACTGGCAGCTAGAAAGTTCAGCAAACATCCGTTGAACGTTTGGACACAGAAAATGGCATCGCAACGTCGTCATGTTGTGGTGCATGGTTGAACTTGCACATGATCATGCACGACAGCGCAGTGTCTTGATCCCACTTCACAACTTGAACGTCTAGCTGATGCTCCGCACGTGCTAGCGTGGTGCGATGAACGAGCAGCATCGCAACGCTAGAACGGTCCGGCCGTGCTTCACATTTTTTTGGTGGGGAAACACGATGACGCGCATGTGGCAGCACAAAAATGGAGCTAAGCCACCGCACGCCCCACCTGTTATCTGCTGCGCTTGCGCGCCACAATCAGTGCACACACAAACACACACACACAGACACACTCAACGTCGAGAAAATGAAAAGGCCGACCACAAAGATCTTGAATTGTTACTGCACATAGCATGCCAAGCGCGACGCCATCAAGGGAAACTACACGTGTACTTGGGAATGAGTGCTTCACATGTCTCTTTCCATGTTCATACGTCTCGAAAATTTTCAGTGCTATTTCATGATGGATATTAGTGCTCACATCCTTCTTTTTTTCTGCTGACTTCACAGCGTATAATATCGTAGAATGTAAGCATCGATCGTCGTACGGGTTAGGTTCTATGCCTCCTCGAACAGCATTACCTCCGGTGCTTTTGTGAATGGATCTGACTGCACAAATTCTTCCCATCGTTTGAAATGTGGTGCTTGCTGATGAGCTTCAAACCCTGCTTTCCCCTTGTACCTTTTTGTTGTTTAAAAGATCCAAAAAAGGAGGAACACTTATTATCGCCAAAATTATATTCGATTGACTTTGAAATCAGCATGCATTACAATGGTCTCTTCTTTGTGTCTAAATAAGTTGAAAGAATGAGCGCGTACTCACTTCTCTTGAAAATGAAACGTGTTGGCTTCTGTTTGGGATTCTCCCCAGGTGTATTCGATAGCGAGAGGCTCCAGCTCCATTGTCTGAGGAAGGGCGGGTGATGATAGGATGCCGCTCACTACATTGTATAGCAGTAAACTGACGAAATAGAAAGAAGGGGAGCAATAAGAGCAACTAGCGATGAAAACGACGACCTACATGCATGAGTGTCTGTGCATACCCCTTTTTGGTTGTTTCGAATGACTTCCAAAAATTCCTGACGTCTCTCAGGTTTCACATACCTACTCGTCATGTCAACGCACATTTCATATTTTGGTTGACAGCATTCTCTGACCATGCATACGGAAAGGGCGCGAAAGGCACTCGATTCTGTCCCGTCTCCTACCACCCCCTTGTATGAAAATTACCCTGCTGTTTACCGTATATATCTCTTTTATCATCAACATAACATACCATCATCATTATCGTCATCGCCGTCCTCGTGATCATCATCATCATCATTATCATCATCATCATCATCATCTGTGATTACAAGTTGACGCTGACACAAAAGACTCTCTCTTCGTTTGGTGATCCTTGTCCGGCTGATAAGTCAGATAGTTATTCAAAAGACACTTAGGAATACATACAGAACGACCAGCAACAACTGGCTCCGAGCCAAAAATAGCACACATGATAATGAAGGGGATAGCAATGTTAATAAAGAAAAGTAGAAGAAGAAGAAGAAGAAGAAGAAAAATAGAGCACGTACATGAGCAATGGATGTTAACAGGCCGCTTCATCATCAGCCCAAATCTTCCACCATTGCTACCCTCGTTGGTAATAATAGAGTAGCGGTGTGCCTGTGACTTTATAATAACAAAACGCAACGGAGACGTCGTTGGTAACCGCATGAGATATACGCTCACTTCGCGTGGATACCTGCTGGAGCGACTGGAGCGAAGATTTATAAGGGCTTGAATTTATTCGTTGACGAATTGCTCCAAGGCGTGCAACTTGAGGCACAGCTTTAAGATACGAAAAGGTGTCAGATAGCGAAGATTGCCACAGTCCCTCTATGTGCCCCCCCTCACCCCCAAACCTACATAGCGCAAGCCGCGTCCCAATTCGCGCAGCAGCTCCTACGTGCCGTTGTGAAAGCGACGTGGCCAGCTGGAGGAGGGAGAGAACGAGTATAAATTTGCTTCGCATCGTCGTCACGTGCGAGGCACGGGCGGGCAGAGGGGGTTCACGTGTGTGGTGTGGCTCGGGCCGAAGAAGGAGCATAGCTCCAGATTTGATGTCGCAGGTGCGAAAACCGCCTATGTTTTGCCAGAAATGCAAGGCCACCAAATGTCCGAGCGATGAGTGGGAAGGAGTAGTAGGGAGAAAATAGTACGCGCGACATCAAATATACATGTCGTTTGGCGGATAACGGCAAGCGTTTCGCCGCCCAGAAAGTCAAATTATGGCGTCGAGGGCCGTGGTAGTATCCTCCCGCCGCTGGTGGTTCCGAAGGGCCACTTCGCTCCTTCCAGCCTCCAGGGTTGGATCCCGGAGGTGGATCCAACGTTGTAGCCTTTCAAGGTGGGGTATGGTTGTAATCCGAGAGATAGTTGGGGGAAAGGGGGCAGCGCCAAAAGAAATGTTAGTTATGGAGCCAACATCGAGCATTTGCTGCTGCTACTTATGAGTCTTTGCTTTTGAACGTTAACGTACCGGTTGCCTTTATTTAGTCGCGCAGAGTCTCATAGACCAACGGTAACGTCAGCAGCGGCCTCGGAGCCACTCACTGGCCAGGAAGCTCATGAAAATGTAGACGGAGGTGATAGTGTTCATCACACCCGCCGCCGGAGCATGAAGGGGGGGGGTAGTCCTTTCGCAACTAGGCTCAAGAACTTCAACAATTTAACAAGTAATTATAGATTCTGTTGATGGTTCTCCATCTCTTTTTCTCGCTCGCTCGCTCTCTCTCTCTCTCTCTCTCTCTCTCTCTCTCTGCTGAGTGGCCAACATTTCATTTTCCCCCGTTGTTCCTGTAAAACTCGTTGCGACTAATGCCTATTGATGAGACTTTAAGAAAACTCCGATATTTATAATTTTTAAAAACTAAATTTAGAACGAAATGGAGGGACCATCGATGGGTCGACGCTCGAGAGGCTCAAATTGCAGCACGATTGGCTGCTTTCGAATCTGCAACGAGGAGAGGAGATTGGAATAGAAGACCAGAATCTCGCGGAAATCATAAAGCTCAGCTTTCTTAGGGTGTGTGTCGTCGTCGTCGTCGTCGTCGTCGTCGTCATCGTCATCGTGATCGTAGTTATAGTCGTGATAACACTGACTGGAATGGAGCTTTCGGAAGCATCATGAAGCCCTTAAGGTGTATTTTGAATCGGTAGGCGTGCGTGCTGTCCTCGGACAAAGAAGCAGCCGCCACGGCTTTTCGGAGAATTACGGTAATATTGGGCGTTGTTTCCACAGTTTTCGGCATGAACCTCACGATAACAAAAGAAAAAATGCATCCCAGCTTTGCTACCGGTTGCTGTTGTTTTCCCTCGTCGCACTTTGATTGTCTTCGACAGAATGCTGAGCCGCGAACATTTCTCATTCTCTCTGTCTCCTTCTCAGGATCCTGGACGCGAAAGCTACGTTCTGATGATTGAGCTCCATGTAAATAATATCTATGACGACTGCCCAACCCCCAATGCGCGTATGGTTTCTCTCCTTTTCACACAATTAATACCAATCATCAACATTCTAACGCTCTCATCATCCACCACCACCATCATCACATATATCAGCTACGGTGTGACGATATAGCCGGCGCACAAGCCTGGGCTCACGCTCTACCCCCCCCGACGGCTACAATAGAGGGAGAACAGGAGCGGAAGACAGAGGAGGGGGGGGAGGCTTTCACACAGCTCCAATTGAGTGCAATGCTCGAAGCATGCGCCAACGCAGGTCAACCGGAGGTCCTGGAGCGAATTCTCAGCCTCCTAGAGCGACGAGCCCCCACTACGACGAAGGCGGCCTTGGCCTCCATCGACGGCATTCTCTCTGTCGCGGCTGTGTACGCCGGCGGCGCTCTCCGGGCGATGAGTAAAAAGCAGAGGCAGAAGAAGAGGAGGACGAAGGAGCTGCACGACGATACTTATGAAGAAGAACACGGTTGCGCAACACGTGCTGGCCCCTCCGCCGCTTCATCGCGCTCAATGCTTTCAAAGGCTGAAGAGTGGCTCTCGAGGCTGAGCAGCGCTGTCTCGAAGGAAGGGGGGGGTGAAGAAGGGGAAATCGAGGGCAAAGGACAAGTCGACTGGAGGAGATATCTTACTCTCGACGACCAAACGCGTCTGGTAGAGGTGCGTGCTTCCTCATCGTCATTAGCGATTTAAAGATGCCTTCTTTGAGAGGAGGCAGAATCGCGTACGCAGGGGAAGAGGGGCAGGAGTGTGTTATGGACGATAAATCCCTTTTGCTCAGTTAAATCCGTTTTGCTGAGTCTCTGCTTTCGCACTTCTAATCTTGTCACGTTTCCGCGCATATCAGGTGCTGAACACGGCGTTCGAATCTGCGATGTTGATGATGGATAGACGCTTCCTCGCCCTTGGGGGGGGGGGGCAAGAGGTCGGCAGCAGCTCGACGGCGGAAACACGTGAGGATGATATTTTATAGCGGTGTAGCAGCATCCGCAAGCCAGCACCACGACATCATTATCACCATCATCATCATCATCATCATCGTCGTCATCATCATTATCATCGTCGTCAAATATAGATCGAAATCAACTCTTCTTTTCTCCTTTTCTCCCTCTTCGCCGTCATCCCTATCATCATCATCACCACCGCCACAATAAGCCTAACAAGTGAATAACACCGCTTGTCAGCTGCAGATGTGACTAAGGCGGATGAGTTTGCTGTGGCGCTCAAGTGTTTCGAGCGACTCCTCGGTATGAAGCAAGCAAGAGAATACCAATACCGACGAATTCTCGCGCTATATGGTCAGTGCAATCCTCTAGCCCCTCCCTTCGATTCGATATCCATCGATGCCTCTTGATGCATGCTATTTCGTTGAATACGGCTGTGCCCTCCTCCTCCCCCCTACCCCCCCCTCCCTTTCCAAATCCTTCATTAAAAACAAAAACGCTGCACGCTGCATCCTCCTCCCCTTCCTTCCTTCCTTCTGGCAATCAGGCAAAGCGGGGGCTGCGGAGGTCTCCGAGCGCATGCTGCAGGATATGATGGAACGCATACCTAATTCGTCGAGAGACGCAACGACAACGACGACGGCGGTGACATCAAAGGGAAGAGAGCAGCAGCAGGGGGAGGAGGGGGAGGAGGAGGAGGAGGAGGAGAAGAGGAGGCTGACGCCAGAGCACGTTTCGTCGTCGTCGTCATCTTCGTCGTCAGCATCGATGCTACCGGATATGAGTGCTATTCCCAGGACAGAGGTAGAAATCGCTTTGTTGATGGTTGAAGGAGGGGTGGGGAGCGGGGAAAGCATGCACGGGTATCGTTTTTCCTCTCTCTCTCTCTCTCTTTCTTTCTCTTTCTCTTTCTCTACACGAGCATGAGTTTGTATGTGTGTCATCACATACGCGTATTCGTTCCGTTATTTTCGTTATCCCCCCCCCCCCCCCCCCCCCCCTCCACCCC
>ADNK01003358.1:0-20030 GCA_000320545.1 Bigelowiella natans CCMP2755 | reverse complement strand
GAAGAAAATGAATTCTTATTCGCAATGGAATTGATACTGATCGGCTGACGGACAGTTTCACTCTCCCCTCTCCCCCCCTCCACCCCCCCCCCGTTTCCCTTCTCCCTGGTCCTAACACTTGCGGCCAAAGGAATCAAGTATTGCGTCATCAAATCGCGCACATTTACTTCACTCAGTGCTACAGCAGCGCACATGCTGGTCTCTAAGAAATGATATAAAGAAGAAGAAGACGGAAAGGAGGGGGGGGGGGGGGGGGGTGCTGCGACGCAAGAAAATAGCTGTTACGTCCGTGTCTGTGTCGCCTCCCCTCCCCTCCCTATTGCTTTGAAAATCATTCGCAAAGTTTTACTGATTGTTTGATGAAATTACAGGTGCCAACCCTCGAGTCTCCTCCCATCGTCGAAGAGGACAAGAATTCGCCATCGCCATTTCCTCAGGGGAGGGGGTCGCCTCCCTCCGCTGGGGCAGTGCTCATGCAGGGGCTAAACAGCGTTGTGAATCTGTGAGTGAGAATTGGATCAACCCGCGATTGATCCTAGCTACTCTTAATGTTGTTGGTGGTTGCTGATGATTACAGTAATAATGATGATGGTGGTGGATAATGAGTGGTGATGATGAAAGTGGTGGTGGAGGTTCAGTAGACACACGCGACAAACACCACCGCCCCCACCGCCTCATGTAAGGAAATACCACATATGCAATTCCGAGCTTGCTTGACGTTTGGTTGTGCTGCCGCCGCTGCCATCGTCGTTGCCGTCGTCATCTGAATCGGTCGCCCCTCCTTATATTCCCTCTCTCTGTTGTGTGCAGCAACACTCTCCGTTTGGGCGTCTCCTCGATGCTTCGCCTGGCGCACTGGGAGATGGACAATGTTACCAGCGTGCTGTCCTCCTCCTCCTCCTCCTCCTCCTCCTCCTCCTCTTCCGCGAATCCTAAAATCAATAACAACAACGACAAGCGGCGGCACGTCCTGGGGGAGTCGAAGGGCAAGGGGGAGGGGGGGGACGGCAAGCGGAAACAAGACGCGAAGACTGGCGTGGCCGCTCGCAGCATGGTCATCCCGGTGGTGGTGCTTCAGACTGTGCAGTACGAGATCGAGTCGCCGGAGAGCGCGCGGCGAGTTCTCGGCGCGCGGTGGAGGCTGCTTGGTATCGAGGACCCCGAATCCCTCACCATCGCGAGGAAGATGGAGGAGAGGGAGAGGAAGAAGCACCAGCGGAACAAGATGATGATGAAGAAGAAGAAGAAGAAGAGGAATAAGGAAAAGAGCCCAAAGAAGAGTGCGACCCCGGCGAGGGGAGGGGAGATCAAGAGCAGCCCGCACAAGACGAAGGAGAAAACTATGGTGCGAGATATCCAAGCGCGGGGCGGCGGTGATGGTGATGATATCGCTGGGACGCAGAAGAAGCAGCACGGCGAGGAAGCAGCAGCAGCGTTGAACGATGATGATGATGTGCTCGAGGAGGGAATTCTGGGGGACGATTGGGAAGAGGGGGAGGAGGAGGAGGAGATCGAGGGAGAAGAAGGAGATGATGACATAATTGGCCTCCATGACCAGCAGCATGAGGAAGAGGAGGGGGGGGATGAGAAGACGGCAGAGATTGATTCGCCACTACTGGCGCGCATTCCGAAATACCCCCCCCTCGTGCCTCTCATTCCAGGCGACGCGTTTTCCTCCAAGATCGCAGTCTTCGATGGGGTGAGATAATTAATAAGCCACAACACACTGTGTTCGGCACTTCTTTCTTTTGCGAAATCATAGAGTTGAGTGGGGGGGGGGGGGGGTAGTTGTTGTGATAGTTACTCTTTTCAGCTCCCAGCACAATCGCCACAACCTGATGAGTATTGTTGGGAAAAGGGAAAATCGTTCTCGTCGATATGTTGTTGCCGTAACATGTCCCGCATCGTGTAAATCAGGTGATACCACGAGAGGCGTGCTTAGGAGGTGCCTTGGTAGATAATGGTCACGATGGGAAGCTTCTCTCCTCCTCCCTCCCAGCCGCAGACAATAACGCTGCTGGCGGCAGCAATGTGCTCGTTCTTG
Source organism: Bigelowiella natans CCMP2755 (assembly GCA_000320545.1). Taxonomy (NCBI): domain Eukaryota; phylum Cercozoa; class Chlorarachniophyceae; genus Bigelowiella; species Bigelowiella natans. The sequence continues at coordinate 17,986 of ADNK01003358.1, read as the reverse complement.
GTGTGCGCGAGTGGCACAACCAAGCACTTAAGACGCACGTCATCGAGTCGCTGGCCACCGCCGTCGAGCTGTGGGAGAGGAAGGTGTACGCAGCAGAGAATGGCAGCAGCAGCAGCGATAGCTAATGATTGCACACAATGAGGGTTGTTGGGACAAATTCATTGACGTGCACGACAAGCGAAACTAGGAAACAGAGAGTGTGCGGCATGATCAGGACACATGATCTGTTTGAAGAAAATCGGTGTGCACATGCTTGGCGGCCCGATTGCAAATGCATCGTTACATGTTCGCGAGAACGTTATCCCATCAAGCTTCGATTTTGCCTCTACGATGCGGACGTAACTTGAATGGCGCGTGATCACAATGCTAGAATGGCCACACAATTTCGACACTGCGCTGTGGCATGTTCATCATCAACGAACTCATCCAGGTTTTTCGTGGGGAGATTTAGCATAGCAAAATACATCGCATTCAGTGTCTAATTATTTGGCATTGGCCTCCTCTTCATGATTAAGGAATTTTCTTTGCATTCTTATCGTGGCATTGTCTAGACGAAGCAGCTCCTTCCATGCCTTTTCAGATGCATCTTTGGCAATCTCCGCGGCATTCCTTGCCTAATGTTGAGTGTTTGTGTGTCTCTCTCTCTCTCTCTCTCTCTCTCTCTCTCTCTCTCTCTGTGTGTGTGTGTGTGTGTGTGTGTGTTTGTGCATTTTGCATCGAAGAACGGACTAATGAATTATTTTTCATATGACAGCTTACGCACGCTATGCATGCATGAATGCATAGCTAGATAGGACTAGAGGAATTGTGCAGTGCCCAGCAAGCGTGATGAACCTTTTTCTCTACATCATCCATGTCGATCTTGTGAAGTTCCTCCAAGGCGCGTTCGCTGATCTTAATTGAGGTGGCGTGCATAGCGTCTACATCCACATTTTCTAAAGTGTTGGCAAGCTTTTGCGAAGCGTCCACGACCCCATGCATGACTTCGTTGACAAACTGCGCCGATTTCCCCAGATTTTTTGCGTAGCCAACGGAGATTTGATCTCCCTCGCTTTCTAAAACGCCCTCTGGAATGATACCAAGACCTCCAACGAGCCACTCAGCGTTCTTATAGCCTTATGAAATATGACGATGGTCAGAGAATCCGACGAATATGGGCTGCGAGGCTTTTACACGCATGCAGACATACACAGGGACGCATGTATACGTATTCAACTTCCAGCATTTTTGCAACGCGTACCTGCCTCCTGCATCTGCTTGCAAGCAATGAGGGAACGGGGACCGTCTCCACATGCGACGACGAGCTTCGAGTCTTTGAGAATATTTTTGCGTTTAAGTTGACTGAAGAAGTCAGTGTTCGGGGCGTAGATCGACTTTACCCTCCCCTGCTCCCTGACTGGTGTGAAAGGTACGAGCAGGCTGCCTCGTGGGTGGATAGCTTCTGCCTCTACCCTTGGCCTCACATCCAAAATATAATAGCCCTGACATGCGTACAAAGTGCACTTATTTCTCTGAAATCAGTGGACGTTTTGCAAAGTGTTATATCCGCAGTATTAAGGCAACGCAGGCGATGAAAAGACCAAGAACCTGTTCGAGACGCTGCTGGAGATCGGTCGGTTGGCACCCATTATCAACTAATTGCCTTCGCGTGTGTAATCAAAAGAGATAGTTATTATCGAGTAACTACATAGTAGCAGCAGCACCACCACCGCAAGGAGTCGAAGTAAGGGATGCTTTACAATGAACGCACACAAGTGTATATGTTACCGCAGATCCATTCCTTCCTCATGAAAAAGTTGCTCCGCAGCTGCTCTCGGGCATACTATGGGAAGAGACACATCTGGGCGATGGAAGACAGAGTGAAGAAGGCGATGAGCCTTTCGCCCGCCGACTGGCTTGCGTCGCAGCGCAGCAGATCCGAAGAGGGAGGTGGAGGCAGTAGTCTTTGCTGGAGTGGAAATTCCTATCTTTGCAGATGAACGCGAAGTGGGGGCAACGGAGAAGGAGAGATTCCCCTTGTTGCTCGCGGAAACGACGGTCAGAAATATCATCGGCACGAAGACGCACAGCAGCATGAGGGCTCCGATGAAAGCTGTTTGGTACTTCCTAATCCAGTGACAGCTGGTGGAGCGGAATGGTTGGGAAGTCTCGAGCTGAACGTACATGCTAGGGAGACGGAATAGCAATCTGAAGAGAGAGAGAGAGCGCGAGAGGAGTAGTAGTGGAAGCTGTTCGAAAAGTAGATTTTGGAAAGAAGCCTAATTTGAAACAGATTTCGCGTGCCAGGCGAACGTGCACGCCTCTATTCTTCGCCATAGTCCATCATTAGTTACAACCCGCACGTGTAGTCCCCCCTTCCTTTCCAAAGCCACATCAGTTCGTAACCATTGTAACGAGAGCACGCGCTGAACCGATAAAAGCCCTTTGTTCTGCCAGAAAGTAGCGACGTTAGCAGCCGTCGACAATCATCTGCTCAGTGTCGCTTCCTCCCAAAACGGATGGCTGGGGGGGAAACCCGGAAACCGCAGCGCTCTCATGACAAGTGACATCAACTCGTGTGGCTGCTGCACTCTCCCATTACAGTACGTCACGTGGGGAAACTGCCGAAACGTTCCGGAGGGAGTGGCGGGAGCCGTTTCCTGTGTGCGACATGAAAACAAGCGGAGACTTTCCACAATTCCCCCCACATTCGTGTAAATAGTCATTCTCAGCTGCCGTTTTCGCTGCGCGACATCCGAGGAGCATCGCAGCCTCAAAACCCGCATCATTTGCCCGTGCTAGCGTGGGCCGGCTCCGTCTTCTGCCTGCGGACGACAACGAAAATCAAACCGACATTCCAAGACATTAGGCTGCACACAAACACACACACACACACACACACACACTCAACTATGCTGGGCGAGAAGAAGTCGGGGTTCCATCGCTCGATGCATGCGTGTAAGATTTGCACGCGCCGCAGCCGCCGCAGCATGCACTGTGAGAGGAGTAGTGCGCGTCCATGGTGGATCTCCCCTTGCCATCTGAGCAGAGGAATTACTGCACACGTCCTAACTCTTTTTTTGGTTTGCTTGGATTCTTTTTTCATGCTGTTTTCATCGCATCGAAGCCCTCCTTGAGATGGAAATGGCGCGACTTTCGGTCAGATTAACAGGAAATCAAACAGCTTTACTAACACACACTTGCCACTCTCTTTCGAGCAGAGCTTTTCTGCCATCCGTGAACATAATTCGTAATGTTTGACTGATATCCAGGAGGATGACGCAGCACGAGAAGATAAGCTCTATCGTCATTTTGGGGACAATAGGCTCCTTCAGAATGATCTTCCGGGATGCAGGTGGCATTCTAGGGACGCTGCTGCATCATACTCTATCAAAATACACACACCCCTCAAACACACTACTTGCTTATTTTTCCAATACCTATTTGTACAATTGCTGATGTGCAGCTAGAAACGTAAATCTAATATATTCATGTGGCTTTTGAATTTGTTGATCTATGTATCTGCTCGGGCTTGGTGTTGTTGTCGTCTTTTTGCCAGAGTTGTGTTATTTCCAAGGCAAGCTGCATATCTATTCTTAATCATAGGCTTCACCTTCCTTCTCATCGGTAGTCGACGGTTGTAGCTAGCCTGCTCTGTAGATTCTTGGCTGCATAAATTCTTGCTGCGGTCGTTACTATTACTGTAGTATAGGGGTGTGACGATTGCTGCGATATGGATGGAAGGAACTGCATGTACATGCACATGTCTGAGATGTTATCAAATTTCCTAGGCCTTTATGTTGAGCGAATGTCCTCTGATATACACGAGGTACATGCATTGAAACTAATTACTAATTTGTGGTGTCGTAGTGATGAGTAATCGCGTTTTCTCGCAATATCAATCTTCAAAGCCCTCCCCTCCCCTCCTGTCTTTCATTCTAATCATTCACCATGATGAACCCCATCAGATCAGGGTGAGATATGACGACGTCTGTAGGACCACCAGCAGCAATACGAGCTCCCTCTCCCCACCCCCTTGTCAACTGCAAGTCAAAATACCAGAAGACTTGTCGCAGCCCGTGTTCGTGTACTACTCGTTGGAGGTGAGATGCGAAGCAACAAAAAATAGTTCTAACATTTTCAGGATCATGCGCTAAATGATATTCAAGCGGCAGATGCTGCAAAAAAAGCATATTCACTGCACGCTGCCTCTATGTCTCTCGACATCATCATGTGTCTGTACGCGCACTCGTATACACGGATCTTCTCAGGAATTCTTCCAGAATCATCGCGGGTACATCACATCTTTCAGTGCGGCACAGATATCCGGCGAAATGGTGACCCACGACAACCCCCCCCCTTCCCCCCCCCCCAGCAATGGTAATTCATATAGACTGCCTTGTATTGCTGCTTTGACTCCGAAAGATATCGGAATCTGATGCGAGGAAAACGTGCTCGCCAGCCGCCTTCAATGGTTCTCCACACGAATACGTCTTCACATCACATATATCCACACAAATACACGCACAAATGAGTGAGAAATCAGTGTTAAGAAATACGAATAGGGGATGGGACACCTACCGGCGGCTACACAGACGCGGATGCTTCATCAATGAAGATCATCCTTCCTTGCGGTCTTCTGCCAAACTCGTAATTCAGCTGCTGTCGCACTGCCCCTCAAGTTGGCTTTCCTTGAGAATTGAACCTTTCCTTGTTTCAAGTCATGCTGATCTGCTATTGTGTATGCTATTTTTTCCTCCTTTATCGTAGGGTGTTCAATGACTCCTTCGCAGCCTCACATTGTCCTTATGGCAACATGGTTAGTTGTCACTAGGATAATGGCGCCAGCTGCCCCAATTGTGCATGATACATCGAATATATGTACAATGAACAAAAACATGACAGCATCGATGAATAGTTCCAATGACTCCGTCTCCGTCTCTCTCTCTCTCTCTCTCTCTCTCTCTCTCTCTCTGTTCTGTCTTCCTCGCATGATACACACATGCGCACCACACAACACACACACACACACACACACACACACACACAACGCCTTGAAGTGGGAAGCGCTAATATCCCCCCCCCCTCCTCCCCCCCCCGTCCAGAGCAAGTGCCGGATCCTGAGCGGCGAGCGGTGGAGCAAACGGGACATCGCGTGGGCATCTGACCGCTCGAAGTTCAAAGACCGCCAGCTACAAAACGACACTGAGACCAGATTCGGATACTTCAACTATCGGTTGGTTGGAATGAACCGAAGCTCGCATGATCAGAGGGACGATGATGATGATGATGATAATGATGATGTAGGTGATGATGATGATGACGATGATGATGGTTGTGATGATTGGCGAGTAGAACAACGGCAAAGCCTGGCAGAACGCAATGCAATTAAATCGTCAGGCTACCGGACGTGGACGATCCAGACCTGATCGTTTGGATGCGGCCGGGGCGAAGCAGGTGAGCAGTGCCATCGCAACAAAATTTAGCAGAGGAGGGAAGGGGGGGGGGTCCTCTGATGAGTACACAGGGAATGAGATAGTGACTTCAACATGGCTGCAGGCCCGTCACGAAATTGCATCGTCGGATTGGGGGAGGCTTGAAATTACGCAAGGGAGACGTCCTTCTCGTCAACGTCACAAATCGGTGCAGTAAGTAAGATTTTGTCGCAGGAAGATGAAGGCGTGCGGAGAATGGAGGCGTTATGATATGCTCACTACGCGTGTGTATGTGTGTGTGTGTGTGTGTGTGTGTGTGTGTGTGACAAATTCCAAGATTCAGTCTCGATCCAAACCGTAAGACTCCGGCCAAGCATCTTCTGATCTCAAATACAAATGATCTGGGCGGGAAAAACGAGTCCTCATCTCCTACATCTCTCCCCCCCCCCCCCGACCCCCCCTCTCTCTTTATTTATGTGTGGTTGAGTGTGTGAGTCTCTCTCTCTGAACAATCATCCGCATCCTCGTTCAGATTCCTGCCGAGAATGTACATCGCCGTTGGAGGTCTAGGTTGCATCTATGCTCAACATACACGCGAAAACCCCAAATATTGTGCGATAACTCTTCCATGAATGTAGGTTTGCTGTTATCAAGTGCACTTTTCGGTGGAGTTTTCGTTACTCGCCGCAAGGAGCGCACATTGCGGTCACGGAACTTCACGAACAGCACCAACAGCATTGGAGGGGATTCATCCTGGGCTGGTTGGAGACATGACGTGAAGCACTGACGAAAAGAAAAGCAGCTGGCTTTTGTCTCCGAAGGAGATTTTGTTCGAATGCCATGATGCATGAAGTTTGTTCACAAGGAGTTGCAAAATGAAGCACGTGCATTGCTGATCACATTTTGCACTCAGCATGCGGCAATGTTGTTGGTCCCTGAATCACAATTTCATCCGTTTGGGGGCTAGGGGGACCCCGTCAAACCGTCACTCGATGAACACGCGACATGCACGCATGCATGTTCGTGACATACTTGCGCTCGTCGATCACGTCTAGCTAGCTAGCTAGGCGTGCGATGCAGAAGGCAACCACTTCCTGCAACTCTGCTAGTCTGGTGAAGAACAGTGCACGTGTGAACATGACAACACCACATGACACTCATCGCTCGCGAAAGTGGTGGTGTGCAATGTTGTGCCAACACAAGTTCGTGTCTGGGCCTGTGGGATGACATGTGGAGCTGGAGCTGACTCAAAAAACCGTCAGACACGTTCTGGACGTTTGCTAGTTTGTTCCTGTTGACAAGTAACGGCACGCGACATCATCAACCCATTTTTGTCTGAAGAAGGGCATTCAAACGACTTTCAAGCCGCTTTTTGCCCAGAGAAACATCGACGCGAAATGATGATGGATGTCATTCCTGTCGTTGCTTTCACCACAAGCAACGGCACGCGACATCATCAACCCATTTTTGTCTGAAGAAGGGCATTCAAACGACTTTCAAGCCGCTTTTTGCCCAGAAAAATGCCGAGGCGTCGTTGCTAAGTGCGAATCCACATCCATGGAGCGTCTCCGGAGATTTGCATTCTTGCACATCTCTGGAGAGCAATGAACAATGAACAATGAACAAAGCGTTGATCAAATCTACATGCGCCAGAACCACATGGGAGACAGGCGTTTGCATGCAGCAGAGCCTCAACAACATTCGTTGCAAGGACTTGTCAGCACCCTGTTGGAGAGTCCCTGGAGATGTATTTGTTTAAATCATTGGTTCGTTAAGTTCGGACAAATTTGTCAGCATTTCTTCCGGCGTTCATCCTTCATAAGTTCGGAAACCCGACAAAAATGCCCACCAGCAGTGGAGTGGAGCTGCGGAAAAGGCTGTCGTTTCCAATCTGCGACATCGATTTTTGACCCTACCGACAAGCCGAAACCGATGAATTCAGCAGTGAAAATAGTAACGGAAGAACTACCACTTGACAGCTGCTGACGGAGATGAGCAATACTCTATTTTTGGCTCGAGTATTTTTAGCAGTGTTTCTCTCGATGTTTCCCCGTCGCGTCAGCCTTTTCGACGATGCGGCGGACAAAATTCGCCTGGATTTCGTGATTTCCGAGGATTTGTTCTCGTTACGACGGGAGGACACGGGACCGAACTCGCCAGAGCTGCTGCATCATGATCAGGGTGAGCGTGAGCTGCCGCCCGAAGGGTGAAGGGGGGGGGAGGGGGATCGGATGAAGTCTTGTCTCCTCGGTGATACGATTGTGGCTGTTTCTGTCAGGCCTGTTCGCCGACAAGTGAGAAGGTGCCTACCGCAGCAGGGATGACATTTGAGAATAACCCAGATGCTTCAACTGAGGTGAAAGCTTCTCCAGGGAAAAGCAAAAAGGAATCTACGATTGCAAAGGTTCCAGGCAAGGATGAATCACCCAACGTGAAAGTAGACGCTCCGATTGCAGGAGGAACGCACCATAAACTGTTCGAGGTAGCCGAAGGGACAGAAACAGTGACGTGTGCAAAATCTGAGTGATTTTATCTCAATTTTTCCGTCGTATTGTTATTTAAGGTAAGGGAGGAGGGGCTAACGAAACGAGATCGAAAAGGAAACCTCAAAGAAATAGCTTTGCACGACGACGCAAAGCACAGGACACAGGGGGTTAATAACAACCTGAATGAACACGCCATCACCTTCGACAGGAAGCACCATTTCCAAAAGCCCACTCTTAAAAGTGGCAGAAGTAGCTTCTCAACCACCAGTGTAGCCTGCGGCTCGAGCTCTGGAGTCAGCTTGCAGGAAAATCCCGGAGTCACGCACGCCCCAGTTACAGGGTGGGAAGACAACGAGTCCATCCCGAAGGGTCCTACAAGGTGAGAGAAGCAATGAATAGTCCTTCCACCCACCCCAACGCGAATCAAAAGGGCAAGACGTTTGTTGTGTGGGCTCCTTTGCTGTAATCTGAACAGTGCCTGCTTGTGCATATTAGACGGGAGATAAAACACCGCATTAAATGCTCGAAGGAGCTGTCCGATCTTGCTTTTTTGGGGAATCGGCGCTACGACAACAAGAAGGTGATAGGAATACCAACCGAGATATACGTGAAGAATCTTTGCATCCGCACCCCGAAAATCAAGATCCTTCGCCATGTCACAATAGCCCTCAAGAGCGGGTACAACCAAAAACTGGGGACTGACAGATTTGAATGAGTTTCGTTTTTGATAGTGGAGGGGAGGGGCTAGGTGCTCTATATCACCCTCGCTGCAAGTCACACAATTCTCATTGCGCTGCAAAAATCAGAGAGCTTAACGCGTGTCTCGGCCCGTCCGGAGCTGGAAAGTCCTCGCTTTTCGACTTCATCACAGGAAGGTAGAACCGGGAAAATCCGAGCGCTGCCGTTCACAAGGGGAGGGCAAGAGGGTCAATCTTAAAATGAAGTTGCGTTGATCGTGATGAAAATTAGGCGTAGAAACAGAGCCATCAAATCAGCTCTTTGTCTCATCAAGACAAGAATCATCATGATTTTTGCGGGTTCTTTCTCTACTCGCACGTACAGCTTTGAGTGTGAATATCTCTCCTCCTATACACCGCGTTCATTTCGCTAGGAACATCCAGGCAAATGTGACGAGCGGCCTTGTTGTCGTCAATGGGAAGAAGGTCACCCCGGCATGGTACGTCATGTTAATGACTGATAGCGTAAGTAGCGTGGGTGCGAGGGACACAAGCACACCGCCTGACAGAGACGTCTCACCACCTACCATCACCCCAATTGCGTGCTAATTGACCTCCTCGTCGACCATGCACAGGCAGTCCAGAAACATCGCCTACGTTGAGCAGGACATATCCTTGCTCTCCACTTCTACAGTGAGAGAGGTGGTTGTGTCATTGGTCACTCGCGCATAGCGGACAAAGAAAGAGAAGCGAAGGAGGGAGGGGGGGGGGGAGGGGGGTGAAGGAAGCACGAGAATTTGATTCACTCTCTTTGCAAAGGCGCTGACCTTCGCTGCGAGAATACAACGATCAGGCGAGGTCACCATGGAGTTTATAAACAATAAAGTAAGCGCTACTCGATATGTGTGCAATAAAGCAGCGAATTCGTATCTCTCATTATTGGCAAACAACCACACACACACACACACACACACACACACACATAATCCTCTCCCTCTCCCTCTCTCTCTCTCTCTCTCTCTCTCCCCCCCCCTCTCGTCTCTCTTCCTCGATTAATCTTTCTCTCTCTCGCTCATTCGATATTTCTTCCGTTCCCATTTCTTGTCTTTCTACTATCCATCCCCCCCCCTCCTCCCCCCCAAGGTTGATAAGACGTTGGAGATTTTACAGCTAAAACATAGGCAACCTACCCTCCCCTCCTTCTTCCCCATCTCCCCTGTCCTTCCAGAAGCACAGACACTGAATACAGCGACATTCGTATCTCCCAGATTGCGCTTTCAGCATATAGAGTCTTATAAAAAGCACCGTTTGTTCCTTGTCGCTTCAGGCAACACCATTTTATCGGCGGAGATGTTGAAAACTGGTACGGCGGAATTCGGAGTTTATCGGGTTATAGCTTCACGCGCGCGCGCACACACACACACACACACACATATATATATATATATATATATATATATATATATTATCTATAGTTGTTAATTATATAATATTCATTCGGTCACGTGGCACGTATAAAAATACATATAATCTCGTCCGCGTAGGGGGAGAGAGGCGCCGGTTGGTGATCGGAGAACAGCTCGTGAGGGACGCAAACATCATCGTACTTGATGAACCGACTTCCGGTGAGAGAGTGTTGGATGCTAAGCTAACACAACAAACGGCGTTTTTGTTGTGGAGTAAGTGTGCGGTTTCGCGTTGGTAGACTCGCACACACACACACACACACACACACACACACACATACAGAGATAGAGAGAGAGAGAGAAAGAGAGAGAGAGAGAGAGAGAAAGAGAAAGATTTCCTGATTTCACATGCGTCCCAATATTCACGATAATATGACGTTGTTGTGTTTCTTACAGGGGTTGACTCTGCCATCGCGTTGGATATCACAAGGCTGCTGAAGAGGATGTGCATGGAGGAGGGCAAGACCGTGCTGGCATCCTTCCACCTCCCCTCGTCGCAGATGTTCAAGATGTAATTCGAGCTGCTCACGTTGCAATCAGCGTAGAAGAAGCAGAAGCGTTTGGGTTTTGTGGAAGTTGTAAACGTTTTTCTGTGGATGAACATTGTGTGTGTGTGTGTGTGTGTGTGTGTGTGATACCGTGATTTAATGTTAAAAGTTTTGGCTATGTACGATCTCTCCCTCTCTCTCTCTCTTGTATGCGTGCGTGTGTGTGGATGTGTGTGTGTGTGTGTGTGTGTGTGTGTGTGTGATCTTATAAAAGGTTTGACAATATATGTCTAATGGCAAACGGGCGTATAGTGTACAACGGCTCAAGGTGTATTATGATGTGAAAATTAAACCTCTTCCTTATCACCTCCCAATCCTTATTTCTTCCTTCGTTCTTCCCCACCTCTCTATTTACCCCTCATGTAGACAGTTAGGTTTGTACGCACGTGTGTGTGTGTATGTGTGCGTACGCGTGTGTGTGTATTTCTATATCCGTGCCTTTCTTTTTTTCTACCTGATTTTCTTCTCAGAGAAGCGGCCTCGCGCTATTTCGAGATGTTTCAAGAGCACTGCCCGGTGGACTATAGGTGCTGGGCGTGTGTGTGTGTGTGTGTGTGTCTGTGTGTGAGTATGCACAGAGACTGTATGTGTTGGCTTTTGTGTGAATGCTCTCTGATTGTGCTTGCCGTCCATCCGAGAAGTAGAGAACCTTTTTTTTTTCAAAAAAAGAATAAGATCAGCGATTCGGAATGCGATGACAGCGCTTTGCGTATTCTCCCGCACGCACGTTTTTACTCCGTTCTCCACGGCGTGGCCGTTCGCAGCCCAGCCGACTACTACCTACAGGTGATATCAGATGACCAGAAGTCCGCAATGATGGCGTTTGTTTTCAAGACCGAGTTTCAGGGGAAGCTCCGACTTGAGCGGTAGGAATCAAATGTCACGACACATCCATCCTTGTTCCGCGCATGCTAACCCCTTCCCCCCCTTCCCCCCCTTCCCTCCCATTCTGATAGGACAAAGGGGTCTATTGCCTATCCGGGTATGGCTGTCGCAGCCTCGTTTTCGACGCAATTTAGGTAGTGAAAAGTAGCATAACCTCCATTGAGTCGCTAACTTTTACTTATGATATATATATATATATATATATATATATATATATATACACACTACATTCGTAAGAACAGCCCAAACACACAAGGTACATCCGTCGTACATTGAATCCTATGCTTTGCTGCCAGCTGCTTGTTGCTGCGAAAGTGCCGTCAGTGGGTTCGTGATAGAATGCTCCTCGGATCCCAAATTCTCAACTATGTAGGCGCATTCTCATGTCTTCGTTTTGCAGCATTCATTATGATGGCTCGTAGCCGTATCAACAGAGAGATAGAGGTAGAAATAGAGGATTGGATTGCAGCGAGTGCGAGAGTTAAAAGGAATCGCACGCCTCTATTAACGATGTTCTTTGTCGCTGCCCTCCATCATCATCATCATCCTCATCATCATCGTCATCACAACGATGTCTCTCAGATACTCGCCGGGCTTCTATTCGGCGTACAGTACCGCCCATTCATCACATCCCAAGAAGAGATCCCATCGGGAGCGCTGCTCTTTCGCAAGAACCTCTTTATGGTAGTGTAATGAGCGCGGGGCGGAGGGGGGGAGGGGGGGGATGGACTGCAATCCGGCAAAAGCTACGATGCTTTTCCTTCAGCTCAGATGAAGATTTTTTAATGAAAATAGTCCGATCTCTTCTGACTATCTTCCCTCGGCTCATTGCTCGTGTGCGTCCAAATATCCGTGTCTTCTCTTCCACTAGATCGTCCTTATGATAGCTGCCTTTACCCCTGGATTTACTGCTATTGCGAAGTTTGAGGCTGAACGAGGTTCGGTTCCTTTTATGCAGCTGTGCTCCTTCAATTCGTGCCCACATACGCTTACAGATTGTTTTGTATAGGTTAATTTCTGTTTAATTGAAAGTGGTTTCTGCCTGACTTTTGCTGCAGGGCTTCTACGACGCGAGACCGCTAGCAAGCGATATGGCCTATTCGCGCACTTTGCCTCCCTCACAGCCTGCTCGTGGGTGGGTGAGAGATGGTGGTGTCACGTATTGCTGTAGTTGAGTAGTTCTCTCTCTCTCTCTCTCTCTCTCTCTCTCTCTCCATAAGAGTCTCGCAATCAACACCTGCATCCATCCGTTAGGGGGTAGAGTCGTTCTCGGCGCTTGTGTTCTCGATGAGCTTTTACTTTCTAGCTGGGCTGTCGGAGCTCCACTTCGTGCCGTGCCTGCTTATCATGGTATCGCCTATATAACAACAGCTCTCAAAATAACAGTTATGATCGCAGCATCCCCGACCCAACGTGAAAGCAGAAACATCGGTGGGATTTTGTCGCCTTGGTGGGGCGGCTGCTGTCGATGCCAATCTCTTGTCAATACATCTAATAATCTCCTCCAGGACCCATTGATTTGCAGGGGGGGTGGGTATCATATTGTCTTGGCAATGCTCGTGAATGCGGTTTTGTGAGAGTGTGCGTGTGCGTGTGTGTGTGTGTGTGTGTGTGTGTGTGTGTGTGTGTGCAGATTGTGTTCATGCTCCACAATGAGACCCTGGGTAAGAGATGCATTCAGTTATCTATCACCTCGACTCAGCTTCCTCATACCCGAAGATTTCTCTCGGCATTACAGCACTATTTTTACCCTTACTCAGGCCTCGTCGCAGCAATCGTCAGCCCAAGTTTTGCCCTGGCTATCTTGCTCCATACGCCGCCAATCTTTCTGTTGTTCGCCCTTGCGCAAAGAGGCATCGAGGGCTTAGAGGTACTGAGCGTGTAGTAGGAGATATCTGCGTCACCATCGCCATTATTCCTGAGTCTTCTCTACGTGGTAACTTGAATGATGATTGAATCTTCTAGCAGTTCTCTTTCTTGCTCTCTCTCTCTCTCTCTCTCTCTCTCTCGCTCGCTCGCTCGCTGTCTTCATTTCGTACACACACGCTGATAGTGCCCGAAATCTCCTCTGTGTCTCTTTTCTTTCCGACCGACTGATTTCGTTGCATAGGATTTCAAGTACGTCAACCCATTCTCCTACGCACTGATCGGATTGATCGGTAATGAAAGCGAGGGAGCAGGTACCGCTTCGATGCTGGCGCTCTCTCTGTCTCTCATGGGGCTGTGTTAATCCTCGAAATTCCTGCGAGACGACGACAAATTCAATCTTAATTTGGACGGAAATGCCGTCGCTATCAAGCTGTTTTTCCCCCAATTATATGAGTGAGGGTCATCACCTTGCATGAGTCAGTTGTAGCAGATGATCGGGGAAACATATTTTAGGTGAATTCAGAGCGTCAAACGGCGATACGGTCAGCTTGAATGAAGAGCGTAATAATACCGAGCCAGCCCTGCTGATGAACGGCCTCGGATTGTGGGAGAATTTCTCGGTTCTCTTGGCGATGACCCTGATCACACGCGCTGGTGCTTATTATCTTCTTGTGAGATTCCACGATGCAGGCAGGTTGGTTAAAAAAAAATGAATAGTTAGGTACGTTTTCGCCAAACTCGCGTGCACACATGCATATGCCTACAAGTCATAGCATGTATGAACAAAATCAACATGAGTAGCCATTTAGCTATTGATACACATTGTAGCAGTGATGAGTGCATGTATCCGCTGTTGAAATAGAGTTTGCATACGTATGTACGTGTGTGCAAAGTATGGAGCAAGTCGCTTGCAGTCTCTTGCGCGCAATCTTAACATGACATAAATATATTATTTGAAAATATATATTTCATGAAAGCATAGCTTGATAGTGAAACATATATAATAGCAACACCCATATCATAGCTCACTCACAGCAGTTATCCTGCTTATTCATTATGGTAACTTTCAACAATAAGACTCAAGCGCAGCACATCTACGGATGCCTCTGCCGTGCATGCTCTTCGGAATGAACGGCTACGCTGGTGCGTATCTAGTTAGGAATAGCTGTAGAGGAGTCAAAAACATCACGATAGCTAATATTGGACCTTAAGGGTACGCTAAATTCATGTATTATTTGATTGATTGAATTCAATAATGTTCCATAAAATAGAATCATCCCCGAACGCCAGAGAAAATGACGATGTGGCAGTCTTTTCCGTCAGCGCGAAGGTGCCTGAAATCTAGCTTGTAACACCCAGCAGAATAGTAATATCTTCCAGGTATTTCGTTCAGCGTTGCGCACTTTGAAGGCGTTTGTAATACAGCGTATAGCCTCGGGATCGAAATGATGAAATCCTCAATAAGTAATAAACTTCTGGCGTTTGGTCTTTTACCATGCTCTTTCCAGACCTGGCTTCCGTCTATTTTGGGAGACTCTGCATGCAGCGAATGCACCCCTGCCGTCCGATAACTGTCACAAACTTGTGCCTGAAAGTTTATTTTTTCCGTCTTCCTAAATCGTTCATTTGCGTGTCTCCTGTTGACGGGGCGTTTTCCTGTTGATTGTATTGAAAAACGGCTACCCAATCGAGCACCTTACCCCTATTTCCTCGGTGTCAGGGGCGGAACAAGTCCTGATTCATCCCTGAGTCCCAGAACCCAAGCCTCTCGAGCCATCGTCTTCTTCCTGGTTCGCCATTTTCCAAGCGAACGTTCAAGAACCTTCCGAGATTCAATCAACCCATCTCACGTGAATCTCCAGAGACATCCAAGTTATGTTGTCGCAGTATAAAAACCGCCTGTTTTCCATCAAGAAACATCGAATGGCGCGACATCCAAGCTGTGCGGTAACGCCACTGTAGATTTTTTATGTACATGTAACTGACCTAGATCTAGATCTAGCAGACCGAAAATCTTACTTCAATCCGAAGATTTGTTACCTAGATCTACAAGGGAGCACTTGTTGTACTGTAGGACTCTCTTTGCCTTAACCTGATCACTGCCACGACGAAGCGGTGGAGGACAGATCTAGAAGCATCATGGGTTATTGTGATTCAGACTATAGCGATGATGATAGCGGGTTGATTTCGTACCCATCGATTTACTGTAGTGAGTCGACTGCTGCGAGAGGTTTCACTCTCATTGTCTTCGTCCTCTG
Source organism: Bigelowiella natans CCMP2755 (assembly GCA_000320545.1). NCBI lineage: Eukaryota > Cercozoa > Chlorarachniophyceae > Bigelowiella > Bigelowiella natans. The sequence continues at coordinate 2,383 of ADNK01003358.1, read as the reverse complement.
GGGCATTCTTCTGCTAAGCCTTCTTGCCTCAACAGCTGACCGCCATTTTATACCCCAGCTTGAATGGTTGAGCAATTTCCTTAGACTTCGACCAGAGGTGGCGGGAATCACTCTCCTTGCTCTGGGTAATGGCGCACCGGATGTGTTCACAGCTCTCGCTGGTATACAGGACGCAGATGACTTCCAACTTGTGCTCGGGGCACTACTCGGAGCTTCAACGTTCATTAGCACGGTAGTACTTGGCGCTGTTCTACTCAGTGTTCGAGTGCCGGAGGATGACGCTGAATTTGGAGGCAGCAAGTATCATCAAATTATCAATCTCCCTAATGAAGCCGGGGATAGGAAGTCCCTCCCTCCGGAACAGCGTGGACCTGATGGCATGAAGGCCCCAAAATATATTGAAGTTGATGCGGTATCATTCACGCGAGACATTGTTGCCTACTTGGTAGCTACCATCGCTATTTTGGTGATATCCCTAAACGGGAAAATATCTTTGTATGAGGCCATCTCGCTGCTGTGCATCTATTTTGCGTATGTGGGCTTTGTGATAATTTACTCACGGTGCAAACAGAACTCAGAGGTTGATGATGAATCTCTTCACAAACCCAATAATGATGACGGAGAGGATCTTCAATTGGGAGAGACAGTCTGCGCAGGGATGTTGCAGCTGGAGGGAATAGCCCCTCCGCCCCCCATCGAATCAAATGCATTTGTGAAAACGTGGATGAAGATACAATGGCTGATGGAATGGCCGTTTAGTATTATACGCTGGTGCTCCATACCAGAGGCGGACGGAATCTGGGGCTCTCGCCAAGCATGGCTGACTGCAATCTCACTACCAATTGGGTTCTATCTTGTCTACACGGATTTCGTCGCGAATGAAGTTACATGGGATTTCATCGCTACTGTGATGATCTCGGTCGCATGTGGAATTGGTGTGTTGTGCCTCCTCCTGCACTATTGCTGTTTGCAGGGTACTCAAGTTCCATCTTGGTACTGGGTCGTGGTAACGTGGGCTCTAATCTCAACGATTGTTTGGCTAGATTTGGAGGCGGGGGAAGCCGTGGCCTTGGCTGGAACGCTCGGCAGTTTAGCGTCGATCAGCTCAGCTGTAATGGGTATCACGGTGCTTGCATGGGGCAATTCAGTGGGAGATCTTGTGGCAGATACTGCTGCCGCACGAGTCAATCCTCGAATGGCAGTTGCTTCTTGCTTTGGAAGCCCCATGCTGAATGATCTAATCGGTTTGGGCCTCTCTCTAACTGTGACGACTGTGAATCGCGAGAATTTCGAAATGGAGGTGTCACTTGGTATAGAGCTGTACGTCGCGTGGGGTTTCCTTCTCACTGCCCTATTCAGCTCATTAGGAGTCTTCTACCTATGCGGGCGCCGGCTTCCCCGGATTTATGCATACTTTCTCTTCGCTCTGTATGCTGCCTTTCTGGCAACACAAATTGGCCTAGTTGTGAACGACAAAGTGGCCGATCCAGACAGCGATGACAGTGATTGAGGGTCATAGGAAATGTGGAACTCAAAGCGCTCCAGCTTTCATGAGACAGGAGCGAGGATGATTTTTGTCAGTTGCCAGCCAGTTTTGATTGATTGTTCTGGCTGCTTGGATGCATTGCAGATGGAATTTAATCGTGTGTCACTGGACTAGCTGTTGTCAATGGATTAGTGATTTTCGGACGCATGACCCTAGCTAGCTAGCCCGTCTTTGCACCGCATCGCACAAATGCTGTGCCTGTTCGCGCAGCGCAGCGCACTTGTCGCGGGTTGTGTGCCAGCAGTTGTTGCAGGCAGAGCAGTAAGCTGTGCGCGATTTCACCCGACCCATGCTGCTGGCTAGCTGATGATCACATCGAAGCATTCCGGCATCCAAGAGCACTAGAGCATGCAGCGTGCAAGCTTCATCGTTGGCACGTCAAAGAGCTCTGCTCATTTGTGTGTGCGGTGATGCCTGCCGCGTGCACTTCACTCAATCCGCTCCTTTAGCTCTCTCATCGGCGCACACGCAGCACACGCTGGAGTGCGATGCGATGCTTTGGGTGTAGCGCGTACCACTACGCGGGCACAAGTCACGTGCGACAACAAAGGGGTTGTCGCGGATATAGAATATAGATAACGTAGATATTAATACAGCATAGGCACGTGGGTTCCGGCGGGACTCATGGCAGCACACCGGAAGTGTGCTGCCCCACGTGCGGCGGCATTCGCGAAAGCTTCGCGAATGATTACGCAGTGCACGATTTAATAAAAATATAATCTTTAATAAAAATAAACACAACTCTTCAAAAGGAAGCAAACGTGCCTTTCCCCCCCCCTGCCTACTTGTGCACGTAGCGCCTCGGCCTGTGAACACCTTACGCGCAACAACCTTTGG
>ADNK01003359.1:0-24253 GCA_000320545.1 Bigelowiella natans CCMP2755 | reverse complement strand
GGGGGGCAATAGCTGAGTGATTGCGGACTGTGAAGAAGTAAAGTGTTGCGTGTGTGGGCGCGTCACATGTTGTTCTGCTCGGATGATGCGCATATACACGTGCGGGCGTGTCCTACCTTTAGATAACCCGAAAACACCAATACGTCAACGAAGGTGAGCTTGTCTTCGCTCTATTAAGATAACAACAACAGGCGTTCTGTTTAAGACGAAATTCATCGTTGTCATTTCCGCTACCGTTGTCATATTCTACAGGTACGTGCGGCGTGCATGTGTGTCTGCGTGTGTGTGTGTGCGCGCGCGCGCGCGCGCATGCGTCGAACCTGCCATTCTTTGTTCACAGCGTCCTTCGCAGCATTCAGCTCCTTAACCTTTAAATGTGTGTTAATAGAGAGAAGGAGAGAGAGAGAGAGAGAGAGAGAGAGAGAGAGGGAGAGAGTTTCAGTTTAAGCGAACACTATCTCCAAGCTAACATTTTCTCGATAAAATGACGAAGCGTGATTTCTCTACTTGTCTTTGAGGAATGTGTACGGGGGGGGAAACTACCGTTTGCTTCAATTCAGGGAGCTTGAGGTCATCCAGCTCATACTGGATGCTGCCGTCGAGACCCCCCTGTGCGCGCGCACGGCGCATATGCGAGCAGGGAACAAAGCAATGTGGTTGGATCAATCTTTTTTTTCAAAATAAAATCATCTCCTTTGCTTGTGATGTTGATGATGTTCCTCTCGATCTGCAAAGCTGGTTCTTTTCTTAATACCGCTACTGCTGCTGCTGCTGCTACTACTACTACTACTACTACTACAACCAGAATGACTACCGTTTTAGAGCTCTTGTCCCTCTTCAGGGCATCCAGCAGAACGAGCTGCATCACTGACGTGTCTGTTAAGAGGGAAGGAGGCCACAATGACCGTGATGATGAAGCAGGAGGACGGGGGAGACGATAACAATAAGGCGTGTGATTGTAAGATGAGGAAGAAGAAGAAGAAGAGGTTGATATCGATGATCAATATTATAAGGATTGTAGGAAAGGAGTAGAAAGCTAGAGAATTTTGAAAGACGATGATAATATTTTAACGATGGCGTTCTTGTTATTCATTGCATCGTTCAAACTCGCATTCAACAGCATTGCATTGTGCGGCGTACTTACAGGGGGATTTGACGAACTCGCCGATTTTCGCCTTTAAGACGATGTAGAGGTCGGTTCTGCGGTGAACAATGGAATATACTTCAGCATAATGATGGTTGGTAGCAATGATAACTATCATGATAATGATGATGATGGTGATAGTATGATGGTGATAGTAGCATCTCCCTCCTCCTCCTCCTCCTCCACCAGTTGCGTCAGATGCCGAATCATCGAACGAAACTTCTAGAAAATCAACAATTATAACAGCCATAAGTACTAGTAATGCTGCTGTTGCGCAGAATTTCTGCCCAGGAACCAGCTTATCGACTGGCGTCGTGCCAGTGTATACGTCTCTTTCAGCCCGGCTTTGGAACAGCTGCTGCTGGAGATACTTGAGGCCGTGACCCCACCGGTTGCCAGCAGGAAACTCTTTCTTCCCATCCGTCTCATCTCCGCATTAGCACGGACATTGCGGGGGGCGCAAGCAGAGGAGGGGGAAGAAATAAAACCCGGACGCATCGAGGCCTAAGGAAATAATGGTAACATGTTTCATGGATAGCGACGTACATCATCCCGCTTCCCCATTCGCTCAAGTTACGGCGTCTTTCCAATCGTCAATGCTTCACAATGTCGCCTGTGATGTGTTTGTGAACAAGTTACTCGTGGCGTGACGGTAGCAGCCAAATAGGTGCTCTGAGGTCGATTGCTAGCAGTGCTGCTGACGAGCGCCATCAGCAGGACGACGCACGCGCCCGCAACGCACAGGGGAACTGCTCCATTCATACTCTTTCGTTGCCCAAAAACCATCGTGATTCTGAAAGTCAAAGAAGAAGGCAATTATTTCTTTTCGTTTTTGCAAAGAACAATCGTTTCAAGCACCGCATGCATGTTGGGAACAATCGATGGTTCGGAAGGCAGCAGGCTTCGTTGGCAATTCTCACACCCCACCCCCCCCCCGCTTTCCGGAATCATTGAAACACGAGGAAATCATCACCATATGGGACCTGTTTAACCTCCCCGCTTCTCTCTCTCTCTTTCCCTCCCCCCCTCCCTCCTCTCCCTCTCTCGCACCCACGTGTCAGATAAGAGTGACTCTTGTGATACGAATATATCTGAGAGAATCCCGGTAAGAGTGACTCTTATCCCGGAATCCCAGACCCAAAGAAGCACGAACGATCACCGAACTCTCTCCTTAAATCTCTGAAACTTATGCCCGGCTGTTGATGTCGTCGTCGTTGTTGTTGTTGTTGTTGTTGTTGTTGTTGTTGTTGTTGTTGTTGTTGTTGTTCAAAATGGAAAACAAATATATACCCCAAACATCCTAGGGGGAAAAACCAAAATGGACAACGTTTAACCGTGTAAACTCCCAGAATTAATGGAAGAGCGTGGCCATGGCAGAGCTTCCGAAAGGTCACCCCATCTCTTGATGCGTGCAATGAAGGGGGTTTGACATTCGGATAGGGTAGAGAGCTTCGAAGAAGTAATGATAACCCTACATGTTTTGCATTATCAGCTAAAGTGGCGAAACTTGTCCAGAGTTTCCTCCCTCCAACGATGAAGCTCAACTCGAAGTCGGCCCCGGTGATGTGTGAGTTGCTGAAAGGTACACCGGAAAACGTGTGGGAACGTAAGGGATGTTTCCGTAGTAATAGTAGCGGCGGTGGGGGTTAGTATTTACATTGGATATGAACACAATTGTGTTTAAAGAGTTTCTGCAGCTCGTGGCTGGGGAGGCACAAGACATCGTGGAGAAGTCGAAGGTAGTTGACGTCATTATCGTCTGGAGCTGAAGGGCACACTTTCAAATGTCTCACCACAATATTTATCGACCCTCTGGTGGAAACTTGCCAGATTTGAATTCGACTATGAAATCGAGTTTGCTCACAATCACGCCTATTGATATGCAGGGAGGGCGTATATTGCCGCATCACATCATCACCGCCCTGCAGGTTTCAAGGGGATAATATCCCCACATGTGTGTGTGTGTGTGTGTGTGTGTGTGTGTGTGTGTGTTTGCATGCGCGTAACTTGTGCATGTGTCCTGCTTTGGTTCGAAAAGAACTTAGGATTTTCAGAATATGCAGAGGCGATGAAAGGGGAGCTTAAGAGGCTGCAAGAAGCTAGCAAGGTTGTCTTTCGTATCATGTGCAATTTCATGCTCTAAGCCATCTGATCTTCTGGACAGAAACGGCCTAAGATGAAGAAGCGGAAATTGGGTGATATGAGATCGGATGATTTCGTGCTTGCTGCTGATGGCAGTGATGAATGATAGTAGTGCTGGCAGCGACCCCCCTCGAATGTTGTTACTGTGTCCCAAAAGTATTCATTCCCCCCACTGTAGTAGCAGCAGCCGCAGTAGTAGTAGTAGTAGTAGTAGTAGTAGTAGTAGCAATATAAAAATGTCATCATAAGGCCGTATTCTGCTTCCCATAGGAGATACTGGATTGTCGAAGGAGCAATTGGAGGCCAAACAGGTATGAGAGACGGAGAAGCATATGAGACTTTCTGAGAGTTCGTTCTCCCACCTTTTGCATGATTTTCCTGCACAAAAGTTGTCAAGGAACGTCATCACAATGTGACAAAATGAACGTACGCCTTGCGCAGGCTCGGCTCTTCGCTGAGGCCAAGGAGGCCATGAGGAATTAAAAGCAGGGGTCAATGTTGCATGCTAGCTCCTGTACACGATATCTGGATCATTGCCGTAAATTAGAAATTTGTGTATATTTGTGTTTCGAACTGCCTAAACATGTTATGTGTGTAAATCACAACAGAGATAGCACGCTGGCTCCAAATGAAAGGGCAAACCAAGAAGAGGGCTAACCACGTTCACTAAGATGCGATGTGGATGCAAATGAACATCTAATGAATCTAGCATCATCAAAATACTGTCATAATCGAATAGTTCATGTGCCAAACGAGAGTGATCAATTCATCTATGAGCGTCAGTGAGTGTCAGGCGGCTGCCATGCTAGCATGCATCGTTTGCGGTGTAGCGCGTCTGCTGAACAAATGACGCTGTAGGTACTGACATGATGAACATGCGTGCGTCGTCTACGTCGAACCACACCACACGCATGCATCTCGACGCACACAACAAGCATGCAGAGCATGGCACACGTAAGGACTGCAGCTTGATGTTGGATGTGCAGCAGCTAGCTGCTAGGCATTCGCCTACATGCCAAGCTGCTTGTCATTGTTGCATGGTCCAGATGCACCTTTGATCCACTCTGCACTGTTGCGTTTGCTTGTGAGACTGTGTGTGCGTCAGCCGTTCTAGCGTTAAGAGCCTGTAGACTCTTAAGCCGAGTCTTGCTGCTTGTGTGTGTGAGACGGCTAGACGGGTGCATTGAAATGATCACAAATTTTCAAAATTCATCCTGATGTAGCTGCACATGCAACGGACGTAATGAAGTGATTAAAATTTCAATGGTTATTCTAGTGAGGGCATGCAAAACAGCGGCTACAGCGCTTATGTTGTGCACATAGAAATGCAACATGGAAATGCAATTAATTTCTGAGCGACAAAATTCACCAAAATAAAGACGTGGAAGAAGCTAAATTTTCAGACAAGCATGTATGCAAAGTACGATTTCCTTGCAGCATGACGGGTAAACTAAACTATGTCCAGCGACCAACAATCAACATCTTGGAACCCGACGTACATGAGTAATATTGCAAAAAAATCAAGAAAAGGAGCGCGATATGGGAGCTAATATCCGCGCTAGGTTTTGTGCCTCCTCGTTTTGCTTAGAACATGGGACATAGTTAAGATGTTTTGAAAAAGTTATGTCTCCTCAGTAGACGATGGAAGGAGAGAATAGAGATAAGAAGGAAAAAACATATTACTTTATCGTGCTTGGCTCAAGGCGCTGAGAAAACTTGTGAAACGTCATCAGCAAGAGGATCAGAGAGCCGACAATGGTGAGAAAAACAACGAGGTAGGCGAGGTTCCCAAGGCGAGAAACTAGAGCATGCACCTATGTGATTAGGATAGTGAGAATATATCAGAATAGTGAGAATCCCTGCGCACCTGTGCATATCGAAATTTCAGCTTTCAATGAATTTGTACATGTGCTTGGGCTAAATTGTATCTAAGTTTCAACGCATTATTTTTTCCTCCCTTGGGATGAGGGAGTGGAAAACGAGCCCTCAAAGGCACACAAATGTGTGCTAGAGACAGGAAGCACAAACATTGAACATTGAGCATTTGAATGCAAGCACCGAAAAGGATCGGAATTCAAATGATGCGACATAAGAAAACCTTGTCGCAAATGAATAATCCCTCCGAAGAAGCAGCCTTGGAACTTGAACAAACAATCGATCGTTGATTCGATCCCCGCCCACCCCCCCTCCGCTTACGCACGCCATGAGCCAGAACCCAAACAGAATGTCCTTGTGAGTAAACCATGGTGGTGTTTGAATTCCTAAACGCTGACGTCGCCTTGTTACAACATCTGACTCTTAAATGTACATTGGATGGATGACAGGTTTTTCAGGCTCAAGTTAAAAGTCAAATCAGCTGTGGGCGGATTTAAATCAGAGAAGGAGAGGGACAAAGTCTGGCTAAGACTGAAAAATACAAAATTTTACAGAGATTCTCACTTTGCATCGGTGTGTGCGTTGTCATTTCATGCTCAGGAATTCGATGGCCTTCACCAAGCATGGCTTCCAATCGGCGAGAGGGTTGGGGATGCAGAAGAGGCTTTGATAAATTGGATAGGAGCGGTATAGAATTCTCGATAAAGTTTCATTTTAGATGCGTAAATCTTTGTGTTATAGATGAGCGGATTGGCGAACGCCTCTGAAGACTTTTACATGTCAGCGTTCATAGTTCATATAATCTAATTTGGAGAGCTTATATTGATTCTTCGACCTCATCCGCTACTCCGTTACCGCAGGGCTTGCGAAGATGTTCTCTCAGGAAGAGAGGTTATTAACCTGGCATAGTTCCATTTCTTTGTATTAAATTTATAAATGTTAAGGTGAGCGTGAAGGCGGAGCAAAGGGATAATGGTACTGAAATCCTTGTTTAAGGATTGTGCAAATTGTCACGTGTACTATTCCAACATAGGCGGATCACTTCAGGAAAGCAAACTTTCAAAATCCTCAAAATTGCGACCGTAAAGAATTCATGCATGCTCTATCGCTAGTCGACCTTATTTCTTATGTTTTAATTACAGATCTAAGCAGGATGGAGCCTCGATCCTGTAATGTGTTTTCATAATAATTTACGATTATTCGTTCAAAGTCGATCTGAATGACATGGTTTCAAAAAAAATATTAGACCAGGAGAGGATATTACGAACAAGTTGCAAGACATTAGACAATCATCGAACAAAGTAGATCAAAATCTGCCACACAAATACATCAATGATGTACTAAAAGTGTTTCAAACAATAGTTGGATGAGATTCGGAACGAATACAAACGAATTATGGATCAAATTGCGGTACTAGTATCCAGCACGTTTTTTAAGAAATGTTCTCACTCAGCTATTCACAATTTAGGTCCGCAAAGAATCCGGAAAGTTATATGCTTATTACAAAGCAAAGGTAGCGTTGACAAATTGTTGAATGTAACAGTAAATACATCGCACATGTTCAAGGCACAGAAACTCAGTGAAGATGTTGACGCCATTGAAGCAAAAGGTCGGAGTAAATCACATACAGAAATGCCATAGATAGGATGCATTGCTCTTGAACTCTTATCGAGTACGAATTCCGGTATTTAGGGAAACCAGTGAAGCCATTACTCAGGGACAAAAAAGACAGGTCTGCTACTGAACTTCTTAAAAAGTTGTGAGGATTGATGATAGCTCACAACAACTTTAAAGGGCAATGGAAAAGCTTCAACTTGCCGAAAGGGTATGAATCCAACAAATTACTTTTCATTCTATATAAAATATTGTTCGAATCAAATACCGTAGGATTATACCAGGCAAAATGCAGAATGCAAAGCACATTTCAAAGCAGGTGTGACTAAAATAATGAGAACGGGAAGAAACAAATATGATCAGCCGTTCTGCACCCTGCTTAATTCGCAGCGTTGGCTACCAAAAATGGATCTCTTGGTCCTATTTTAGCTAAAGTATTGGAAAACCAGGTAAGTATTATTAACCCTTATCGTTCAGCAATAGAGATGTATAACATACCAGTCATTGTTTCGGTTCTTTTGTAGGCAAAGTACTGCAACGTTTTTGCTAAAAGCTGTGGAAATGTACATAAATTACATAGACGGGGAACTTTTAGACTTAAATAAAACTATCATTAGGCGCAAGAAGATATCCAAGTTACCGATGTGGATGAGTACAAGAACACAATCTCAGTAACGCGGACTGCTACTAGGACGTAATGCATCCCCCGATTCTATATATCAAATACAATACTTATCTCAATCTAACACTAATGTTGATCAATCGTGTTAGTGTGAATGCGGAGACTCAACACATCGTTAAAGATGACATCGGCGCAGAAGAAACATTGATAGTGGATGAGGTTGAAGATAGGACAGTGAACAAGACCCCTGCATTGTCTCCTACTGGAGAACCAAGTGAGGCAAAGAAAAAGGCAGCAGTTACACCTAATCCAGTTCAATCGGCAGGAAAACTTCGGGAAAAGGCAGACGAACTTCAAGAAAAGAAAGCCAATGAGCAGAATGAGTCCAAGGAACAAAAGGATAACGAGGATTTCCCAGTTGTAGAGAATTTGTCCAGAAGAATTACGAATGGCTCCGCTGCCTCTTTCGACTACCAGGCAGCTGCGATGCGCGATCCTCCTCCGCCACCTCCAGTGCCGGGTTCAAGAGCTACGCAGAACGAGGATCCTAATATTTCTGGACCCCCACCATTGCCTCCCTCTTCCGGTTCACCCTCGTTGAAGGCAACTCCAGGACCAGGAGACGATGCTCCACTTCCTATGCCTCCAGCAATTCCTCAATACCACAACGGAAATGATATCACTGAGGTCGACGATCCTTTGGGATCACAGCACTTTCCTGCTGACGAACCCCCACCTCTACCGAGTGAGAAGCAATCTGTAGTCGAGGATTAGCATCGAAACTTTCAACGATAATAAGTTATTTTAAAGTAATGATTAGTTAATGCACTGTATAGGCGCCACACTTAAAAGTAGGATCTCCTTTTATGGTCTACATAACCTACATTGAAGGCTTTAATCGCGGACTCTTACAGCAATAATGTCGCAAGTAATTTGCCTTTTTGATCCGGGACCTCGCCCATACATGTAGTAATGTTCATGTATCGCACATGATGCTAAAGCTACACATCTAGACATGCTTGCATTTAGTGCATGTACACCTAACAGACCATACTAGCATAGCGTGGGTAAAGCTTAGCACTCATTGAAAATCAACTTCGCGCGCTCGCATACATGCTACGCAGCCATTATTTCACAGCAGTTCGATTCCTATTACTTTTTTATAATTAGTACCCCGTGTTGTATGCACGACGCTTGATTCACACGACGCTTGATTCATCCAAACTACGCTAGCTACGGCCGACTCCACCGTCAGCTATCTCGTAACAATTCAATCGTCTCTTTTCCTAAGTACTCTAGTACTACTGACTAGGGCTAGCAGCTTCATCATCTTGAAGCAGCCATTCAGGAAAACCATTGTCACCTACACGGGGCAGCGGTGTATCCATGACCGCGCTTATGCCGGCCGCATCCTCTGTTTCTCCAATCACAACACGAGATCCATCCTCCAGGTTGGCTTTGGTGCGCACATAGCCAAGGCCCCAGATCTAGCAGTTTTAAGAACCAGCAGAATCATAATGTCATCACACTGCGTAGGCCTCTATGAAAAGCAAATACAAGCAGCATGTGATACCTGGCCTCCAATAGCGGCACAGCTTGTCAGCACACCGACCTTCTCGCCGCCTTCCGACGAGTGAATAATCTCACCTCCATCGCGGTCATTTTCCGGCCCGTCTTCCGCAGTCTGAAAGCCGTCTGGCATGGCATCCAGTCTAAATCGCTGCAGGAACTGTTTCACGCCTTTGTACGTCTTTAGGCGCGCGATGGTCTCTTGCCCTTCATATTTCGGATGACCGTGAGAACGGCAACAACGACAACGACAACGAACAAGAAAGCGGCTGGCTTTGCGGCCCTCGTACGTGCGCACTACGGATACATCGAGAGTATTCGCATTATAAGCAACTTACCGATGTAGCAGCCTTTGATGAAGTTAAGTGAGTCCCACAACTGCGCCTCGAGAGGATTGTAGCTTTCAGTGATCTCCCCTCCGAGCTTTGGCACGCCTAGATTATCCATCCCCATTCACCGTGGCGATGGTGTCACTTAGATCTTGGTTGAATAAGGAGGATAAGCAAAACAGCACAAGACGAGGCGCACACAGTCACCTTGATGCACGCGTAGCTTTTCCCACCCCATCAGCCCAATCTGGAGAAGCTCCTCCTCTTCCTCCTCCCTTTGCTTGATGATCTCCGCATAAACCTTCGCAACACTGGATGTAGGGACGAGAAGCGTCATCCCTGGCAGGACTAATCCTCCCGTCTCTCCGTGGACGGCCACGATCTCCTCCTCCTTGCCGCCACCAGCATTCTGAATGCCGCTGCTATCGTCGCCACCGTTGCCTGGCGTCCAAAACTCCACGCGCGCCTCCCCGTTCTCCTGTGCCTTCCCCATCGGAGTAGCGGGGGCGATACGACGCAGGTCTACCGAGCCGAGCACACGGAATACTGCGTAGTCGTAGCTAGCGTCGCGCACCCGGACATTCTGTGTTGTTTTGATAGAAGCTGAGCGCAGTAGTATCACATGTTCTTACTGTTTCACAACAACTCTCTCTCTCTCTCTCTCTCTCTCTCTCTCTCTCCACCCCATGCCTGCCTTTCTTACCGACGCTAAGATGTACTTGTCCAGCATCTCGCTGAGTGTGGCGGCGTTTCCAGGGGACACGATAAGCAGCACGCTCTCCTGTTGAGCAACGCGAAAAGGATGTCAGTGTAGGTTCTCTCCAACATCGGTTGTAGAGTCAATGGGGCAGTCATCGTCGCTGCCGTCGCGGTGGGAAAGTGCAGCAGGAAGTAAGGAGGAAAACGGACAAGCCGTTATGATATGTTTATCATCATGTCATCCCTCCTCCTGGTGGTCAATTTGAGATTTCCACCCTTAATGAATAGCCCCCCCCCTCCCCCCCCCCCCTCTCTCTCACACACACGCACCTCTGTAGCGATGGCGACAGTGGAGTCAATCATACGACCAGTCCTCGTCGTGAATACTGTTTGAACGTATGCCCTGCGTTGGTACATAAGCACTGCGTTTTATGTGTCACATAGAAGAGAGCATCTGTTTCATCCATTTCATTCCAAAGTCCCGTGCAATGCGGATCTCTCTCTCTCTCTCTCTCTCTCTCTCTCTCTCTTTCTCTTTCTCTCTTTCTCTGTCTCTATTTATACATCCAACCCTGGTTGAAGAGCTGCAATATCGTTGGTGGACATCCCGTGGAGGAAATCGAGCCGGTCTCTCCCCGTCACCTGATACACACAAGACGAGGAGCGGAGAGGGGGGTGGGGGCGGGGGAGGTTAAATGACGGTGGAACATAGATACTGTGCCTTTCCCAATAAGTCGCAACGAATATGTGCCGCAGCAACGTCTACCTCAATGATTCCATAATTGCTGTGGTCAATGATGGCCGCTCTCTCTCCTTCGAGTACATGACGTAGCTCTGCATCGTTCTTGTCGCCTGCCAAGGTCGTAGCGCCAGATTTCACCTGAAAAATAAAGGAGAGAAAAAGAGATAGAGGGATGAGACTTGGATGCACGTTGCATCGTTTCTTCCCGTTCATTTATCATGGAATTGGTGAATGCCTGCCTTGTCGACAGTGTCATGCTTTGGAGCCTTTTGAATCTCCCGCAAGCGGTTTATCGCATCCAGGAACCGAATCGACCTCTTCTGCTGCTCCTATATATCATCATCAGAATTCTGCCGGAGTCATCATCACGTTTTATGTGGCTGCTTCTCTCTCTCTCTTTCTCTCTCGCTCTCCCTCCCATCCCCTTCATTTTATTTTGCCGCTTTCTTTTTCTCAAAGGTTTCACGACCTCCATCATCGCTCGTTTTGCTGCTTCCTGCTGCAGCCGTATTCGTTCTTTAAGCTGTTCAAGGGTGATTTGTGGAGGAGGTGGCTTTGATTCTGTAGGTTCAGACTTGCTGTCCCCGGCATGCGCATTAGGTGCTGCAAATGAAGTAGATCTGGCCCGACGTACTCCTCCACTGACAGGTGATAGAGAATAGTGAGACTGGGGTTGGTGGTGGGAGGATGAGATGGGAATTGCAATGAAGAAAGCTGTGTGGAGAGGGAAAAAAAGGAACATTCCCCTAACTCACTACTAACCGGATGTAGGACGCCAACCGGCAGGGAAGGAGAGAAGCCCTTCGCACAGCCCCCCTCCGCAGCTCGCCTACAGAGACTGCCGCCACCGACCAGATTCCGAGAGAGACCATAACGACCACTGAGAGGAGGAGCAGCGCTTTGAAAAGAGCCAACTGACGGAGCCGATGTTGTCGCCGACCGTGGCAGGTTGCTTCCAACATCCCGCCCTGACACGTACGTGTCTCTTGTGCTTCCTCGTCGGATACGGTACTAAAAGAAGCGCTGGGGGATAGGAGAGTTGGGCAATTTCTGACGGCCATGCAAATAAGGCTAAAAAAAGTCTGCGACAAAGAATTCTCGCTTGTCGCAGGATCGTATTTGTGATTTTTTTGGCTTACCGTTGTCGCGCAGTGCAGAGAGGGCTGGAAAAAGAGGAGGAACCCGAATTTTTTTTAAACATTACAGGCGAAAATACGTTTAAATTTTGCGACTTGTAGATGAAGGTTGTCGCAGTGTGAAAAGCGATCTGAAATTTAGTCTTTTTCCCAACGAACAGCGATTTTTGAATCTGCTGTTTGAATTCCCGCGGCTTGACGTGTCCCCTCCCTCCTTAATTTTCTTCGTGGTGGGAGAGCAGAGCAGCCCCTTTTTCTTTCAACTCGCTCGGTGGTTAGAGGCACAATAACTTTTGTGTTTTATGAAGCCTGCAATCAAGGAAGTGCGAGGGGGTTAGGTAATCTGCCTTCATCATCCCGAAAAGGACGACATGTCAACTACTTGCTGGTACCTCCTCCTCGCCACCCTCTTGCTCCCGGCGGAAGGAGCATTAGAGGCGGCGGCGGGGCGACGCACAGACCTTCGCGATAATCTACCATTTGAGAGCGCGATGTTTGAACCAGACAAGGATAATGATGCCTATGATCAAGGAGAGCAAGAGAATGAGCGGCGGTGGGAGGGTTTCGACGACTTGGAAAATGGGTCGGGGGAAGAGTTCCCGCCCAATGATGTAATATGAACACGTCCCTATCTCTTTCTGTTCCTTTTTCAGGCTTCAATCCCTCCCTCCTGCTTCTTCTTGCGTGTGACATGTATACATTCGTGCAACTTTGGAATAAAATAATGGTGTTCATGCAAGCATATACACTCTCTCGTAGACGTTCGTGACGAATACCTCTCTGATAAAAGATTTTGCGTATGTATGTATGTGTGTGGATGGGTGAATTGTGGGCAGGATCAGTATGGTCCCTCCTCTTCCCACTACTACGGCACGCGTGACGTCCGTTTCGGCCCCGATGAGAACAGTGAACAGCGGGGAGAAGGGCGACAACAAGGCAGTGATAGCAGCAGCTTCTATCACTCTCGCCGTAGATACGAAGAGGGAGGCCTCCCCCCTCTCTCACATGTGCAGCGGCCGCACCGTGCGAGAGATGCGTCGTTTGACAATCGTGGAAGATGGTATGAGACCGAAGCTGCTGCGGCATTCAAAAATGAGGATGAGGAGGAGGAGGAGGAAGAAGAAGAAGAAGAAGAAGAAAAACAGAGAGAAAGAGAGGTGGAGGAGCGGCTGACAAGAAGACATTCTCGAGCAGACCAAGTCCGGCAGGATCCAAACGGTTGGAAAAGGGAGTCCACAACGATCGAGTCAGCAGGGAATAACAAAAATGATAATAAGGAAGTGGCGCAGGGGGAGGAGGATGATCATAGCAACGGCCGTTTCTCCCGTGATTCTGCTGCTTCTACTACCACAGCGGTGTCTGCATCTGCTGCGGCATCATCATCATCATCATCATCATCATCATCATCATCAGCGTCGTCAACAAAGCCATCCGTGATGAGCAACAACGCCTCCACCATAGCTCCTCGAACAAACCAACTGAGGGTGAAAGAAGAAGAAGAAGCAGTAGGAGATACAGCGATGGCTGATCTAAACAGACGCAAAGACAACAAATTCACCGTCTACACCGCGACTAGCGAGAATCAGAACTCTAAGGATGAAGGAGCCGCCTTGGATTTTGGCGGGGAGCTGCCTCATCACACGTCATCTCTGTCATCATCATCATCATCATCTTCTTCTTCATCATCTTCTTCCTCTTCCCTGCAACGAGCAGAAAAGGAGGAAGCAGCGAGTGCTGTGGACGGCCAAAGCGGTGGTGATAGCACTCGCAACGACGGCGCCGATCATTCCGCAGCTCGACTGTCACAAACTGAAGAACGTCGTAACCGTGCTCAAGAACAAAGAGAAAAGAAAGCTGGAGGAGACGCCAGGGAAGAGGGAGGAGGGAGAAGAGGCAAATCTAAGGAGGAGGTGAAACGATACGGGAGAAAACAAGCACGAGCACGCACACACGCATGAATGTAGGACGCAAAAGCATAACAACACAATATGCATCGTAAATATATATATATAAATATATATATTTTATATACACGTATGTGCGTATATATTCATAATGCATTTATAAGACACATTTTATCACGATCGTACTCAGCGGCCCCGCCATCAGCATAGAGAAGCAGTTTCGGGACAATCCATCGCATCCCTCCATAAGGGCGCCGCCTCTTCCACCGCCGTCAGACCCCATTACTCAACTGGAAAGTTCAGCAAATCCTACGACGAAATCCACATCTCGGCCTTTTTCCTCTCCTTATACTGTGTGCTAGCGTGCGGCACAGGTAGCTCGAATGGAGCGTGAATGAAGAGATGTGTTTTTCGGATTGTATGGACACGCAGAGCATGTGTTTTGCCTGTGTGTGTGTGTGTATGTGTATGTGTATGTGTGTGTGTGTGTGTGTGTGTGTGTACGTGTACGTGTGTGTAAGTGTATGATCTATTTATTAGCTCTGCAAGTACCTTCTCTGTCTCGCTTATGCCCATTTTGTTACTTACTGGCCTCTCCCCTCCCCCCCCTTGCCCAACAGGCTTCATCCTGTGGGCGGCTGTGAAAACGCGCTGTTTTACCCGGTGCGGGGACGACGAGGAAGCTTACCCGTAATACTGACACCCGTGCATTATAGTGTTATTCTCGGTTCCAAGAGATGAGAGATGAGTACATTTTTTCCCCAAAAAAGTGGAAACGAAAAAAAAAAAAGAAACCGAAATATACACACAGCGCGCGCTACCTCGCGCTCGCGCGTGGGGGTGCTCCGGGGCTAAGACAAAAAACACTCACACGCACAACCTGTACACGCACACCCCGCCTATCAGGCATCTGGCGGGAGCTCCCTCGGCCTACTTCTACGGGAACTACCAGCACCCATACGGCAAGCCGAGAAATGTGGGGACGGGGGTTTCCGATTTCATGGTCAAAACCGATCACGCCGAGCACCAGTATTCGACTCGTCGAGGGACTCGTCGCGCTTCCGCGGCAGCTGCGGCTGCCGCCGCGGAGGTGACTTTTCAATGACGGGGACAGGAAGGAGAAGGAGGAGGGGGCGCGTTGGTAAGTCTCCGGTCTAGCCGGTAGATCGAGTCATCGCATGGCAATGTATTCAACGTTGCCATTATTGAGGATTCGGTGTTCCGACGGTGTTGCTCCCTCAAGTTGTGGAATGGATCCAACGTTGAGGATACTATATGTTCATCGCACATGCTAGCATGTACTGTGTATCTGTAGTCTGTTTGTGTCAAATAGACAAGAGTACGTTTATTCAGACGGCAAATCTAGACAATGTTTGAGACAGATCACGCACTAGAATTTAGCCGTGCGATTGGAAGCTACCATGCGACGCAATGCAGAACATAGCTATAGTGCTGCTTTCAGCTAACAATTAGTGGGAGGCGAAGTTCTGCTACCTTTCTATGTTTCGATGAGTTTACTAGCACGATATGGTAGCTCTTTGCGGAGAATCAAATAAATTGCGTGTGTATGTACCTAGTCGCACGCGCCGCTTGCCATACGTTTGCTGAGTTATAGAGTAATACCTAGAGTATGGCGCCTGCGAGTTTGGATGTAGCATGCATGCACAGACCGATGCCTGCTACAAATAGCTAATAATATGTAGCTGCGTGCGTGTGTGTGTGTGACGTACATGCAATTTACTTGTGCATATCTGATTGAACTATAGACGATCAAAGTGCTGCACCAATGCAAAGCAACGCAACTAGCTATCAGTAAACGCATGTGCATACATATAGCCTCGAAATGCCCTGGCACTGTGACCCCATTGATATATGCTGCTAAAGGACCCTAATGTGCCTCCCCTGTGCATATTACAATTGTATATTTCTCAGAAATCATAACGCAGAACCCAATTCTAAAGAAAACACACACACACACACACACACACACAGAGAGAGAGAGAGAGAGAGAGAGAGAGAGAGAATCAGTAACGACATCGACGAATCGACACATCCACTCCTTGCATATGAACTTTATCTCTCTCCGTGCGCTTATTTTTGGCTGCTGGTGAATGTGAGAACCATCGTCTTTGTAGTCGGTCGTGTCAATGTCCTTGGACTTCAGGCCATCAAGCGTGAGAATGGACTCATCCATTAATGCCCTTCGGTCATATAAATCAAAGAACGGAATGCAAATTAATGGCCTTTTTATTTTCCCAATTAGACAACAGTACTAGTGAGGTAATACTCTTCTAATCTTTGGACTGCAGACCGTGTCGCAGGCGTACAACCAAAAAATCATGGATTCGGTCGTTCCAGCGTTCGAATCAATACTTTGATTGAAACAAGGCGCCCAAAACTTACACACACGTATACTCTTGTGTGTGTGTGTGCGTGTGTGTGTGCGTGCGTGAACGTATGAACATGTAAGCAAGGTGAGTGCGACGAACCAAATTGGAACATCCTTATGTCCAAGACCGTCGAGCTTCTTCCTCGCATTCAGGAACTTGAGCTCCACAATCTTGTGTGCGTCACACAACAGGGAAAGCATACGCGCAATGATTACAAGGATTAGACTTATATAGTTTTTTAGTTATATATATCGCATCGTATCGTACACAGGAGCATTCAACGACGACGCCGCCCAGCTTCTTTACAAGCTCAATGCCCGCAGAGAGGGTCCCTCCAGTCGCCACCTGTACAACATCCACCAGACACGGAAACGTAGCCGTAGCTATGATGAGGGCCTTCTCTCCCTTCCACATCAATCGATTGTTATGTTGCTACTACGAGATCATCAATGAGCAGGACGCGGTCGCCCTTTTTCACAGAGCCGCGAGGAATGGTCAGAACGTCCCTGTTTGCGGAGCGGTAGCGGGGCAGCGCGATAACAGCAATGACAGCACAAGAAGCAGGAGATTAATGCTATGATTTAAATCACAGTAAGAGCCTCAGGGAGTG
This sequence comes from Bigelowiella natans CCMP2755, assembly GCA_000320545.1. Taxonomy (NCBI): domain Eukaryota; phylum Cercozoa; class Chlorarachniophyceae; genus Bigelowiella; species Bigelowiella natans. The sequence continues at coordinate 7,477 of ADNK01003359.1, read as the reverse complement.
CTCGTAGGGGGAAAGAGGAAGGGGATTGAGCAAAGCAAATAAATGTGAATAGAAGACTCACACACAAAAAAGCCTTTATCGATTTTACACGCAGGCCGGTGCTGGCTGACAACGGTAAGGTAGGCATTACTTTCCAGCATATTCCTTGCCGTATTCCTTTCCCGAGATGGAGTTCGGCATCTTCCCTACAACAAGCAAGTAGAAAGAGAGAGAGAGAGAGAGAGAGAGAGAGAGAGAGATAGCGCGCGAGAGCGAGAGGGAGAGAATGAACACATAAACGAATCACATTGGGAGCGGGGGAAAGCTTGATAGATCGGTTTAGAACGCCAACCTTTCTTTCGGAGCATGATGAACGGCTTTTTAAGGGCTAGAGCGATGGGAGGACCCTGTGGAATGGGAAAGGAAGAGGGTGGGAAGCAGGGAATGAATAGAACCGTCCAACCCCAACGCAGTAGTCAAATGACCAAGATAAATCCTCTAGCATCGAATCCAGCGATTGAGTCCACACCTATTTCCGAATTATTCATGCATTGGTTACACACCGTTCGTAATTTAAATCTTGCGGTCGCGAGCTGAGAAAGAACACCATCGTGTGTTATCGACAATCAATCGACTACGTACCGATCGACTTGTACCGCGCGACGAAAACATCAACGACAAGCTGGAAGATCTCGGGATGCTGATCATAGAAGTTTGGGTTAGACTCGAAATTGCACTTGGCCCTCAAACGTGGGATCATACTTTAAGGAAGCCGCCGATATCGTAAAATCTCTCGATGCCCTTGAAAGGGAAGTAAGGCGTCACGCTGAAGACAAACAAACCGTGTTGAGCTCCACCAACGCCCACAGAACGCAGGGCGTTTACACGCCGCACCTACCTCGCAATCTTCTTCGCGACCGCGCCATTTTGGGAATAGTCTTTGAGTTCTTCTTTGGCACTCATATTTCCTTCGATGTGTTCGTTCGTTCGGGAGGGGGGCACGTGGCTTGCGGGGATGTTTTTTTCCGTGACGCTCTGGAGATTCCTCGATGCGAGTGAATTAAGAACCCCCAGATATTTAGCATAAAACCGGTATTCATCAATCACAGAACAAACAGCCTGTGAGTGTCTTTTTCCTTTGCTTAAAATCGTTGTCGCGCTATATTTTTGACTTTCACCAGACGTTACTGAGAGCACCGCCCGTTTCCGACTCCAAAACCAAGGGAAAAGAGGCTGGATTCTCACTTCCGTCGCGGATGCGGCGGTTGGTGACTCGTTCCTTCATGAGCAGCAGCATCCGTGATCGAAACCCCTTGTGTTTGCCTGGGACGTGACTACCTTCCTCGCCGACCAACACGAGTCCAATCCTCGTTGCAGAGCGAGCGAGCACGCGCCCATCGTTTAGCGGTCTGGAACAAGCAGCAAAGGCACCATCCGTCGTACGTACACCGCTCTTAGATCGAGACCAATTGAGTCATGGATCCGAGCCAGAGAGAAGGTTCGAGGTGGGCAAAAAGCAGCAGCGCGAACTCCTCCGCGTCTATGTCTATCGAGAGCCGGAGTCGATCTCGTTCTCGCTCTCCTCCTCCTCCGCGCCAGGGTCATCAAGAAAATCGGGGGGCGACTATCGGAGCAGGGGGCCCCATCAGAAAAGTTGTGAATTGGGGCAAATCCTCCGCAGATAAGAAAGCCGAGGTCAAACACAGAAATCGTAGGCGAGTAGCCGAAGAAATTCTTTCGACAGAGGCTACATACGTTAAGACACTCGACGTTATCATCCATCGCTTTCAAAAGCCACTCTTACAGGCAATTGCAAAGGGCAAGCCTATTTTACCTCGTGATGAAGTTCAGGAGCTGTTTTCAGACATCGCGACCATGAGGGACCTCAACCAGAAGTTTCTCAGTGACATGGAGAGCCTGATACAACACTACACCATTAACACGACCCTGGGCGATACGCTTCTCGATTTCGTCCCTTATTTCAGGATGTATGCATCGCACATGAAAAAAAGAAGCACAAACGCTCGCGATCACTTAAGAGAGGGGGGGGGGGGCGATAGAGTTATGGTGTTTCTGGAAGAGGAGGGGAATGGGTTTCGGGCTTATTTTTGACAGCCTTATCCGATGTAGTAGATATCGAGCATCTTACCCATCGATGACAACATTTTCACCTTGGCTTTTGGCGTGAGTACGCTGGTATGATTTTGCCCTCGCCGCTCCCGTCCCATCCCAACACTTAGGTACAGGAAGTACGTCGAGAACGCCGAAAGCGAAAAGGTGCGCGACATAATAAAACGCTTGGAATCGAAGAGAAAATCCAAGTTCAAACAGTTTTGCCAGAGGGTCTGTAAAGAGTCCAAGTGCCTCCCTCTACCAGCCCTCTTGATAACCCCTGTGCAGCGGATTCCTCGATACAGGCTTCTGGTTCAGGAGTATATCAAAAACACCAACGAGCACCATCCAGATTATGGTAAGCTCGAGACTGCCCTCGAACGAATAAAAGAGACAGCTAATTTTGTTAACGAGTCGATCAAGAAGCGCCACAGTCGTGAAAAGGTATATATCTGAAGTCATCTTCCAAAACAGGCATTTTTTGTGACTTTGATCTGAAATTTAAACTGTCATGTCTCTTCCATATATTGACAAATACCCGCACTCGTTGCTTGATTACTGCTGCCCTCATATTTGGATGCGATTTCACTCTATATTACCGCAAGGTAATTGAGCTGATGCAGCTCTTCAAGAAGGACCCAGGGTTTGTTTCCCCTAGCCGAATCTACAAGTTCGATGGCACTCTGACAAAAAAGTCAACCAGAGCAGAGGATCGCACCTACCACTTTTTCCTTTTTAATGACATGCTGGCGTATGCGCACGGAACAAAGCCAGGGACGTTCCGATTGCACAAGAAAATCCCGCTGGATGCAGCATTTGAAGTGCACGACGTCCTTGACGGGAAGGCCAAAGAGAAAAACTCTTTCCAAATCATAAACTCGGTGAAATCCTTCCAGGTATTGCTTGCAGGTTAATTTGAGATTCGAGAGAAGGCAGTGTTTGTGCGACTGATTTTGGAGTTTAATTCATACTCTACGCTGTGATAGGTTTTCTCGAGCAGCGCCAAGGGGAAGGAGGAGTGGATGGCGATGCTGCGTGAGGTAACCGAGCAATGGAAAGAACTTAAGCTAAAAATGGAGAAGAGAAAGAACCACATGGCAGTTCCGCAGACAGAGAAAAACCCCAACTGCCAACGCCAATTCAAAAAGAATGGCCGGCCATGTCATCGCCAATTTGGCATGTTCACGAAGCGCCACTGGTGCTACGCATGCGGCATCTTGTGTTGCAGTTCATGCTCGCCGTATAACGTATACGTCAACTCGGGCGAGAAGGATAAGAATAGAATATGTACGAAATGCATCAGGGCATTGATGGACATACCGGAGAACAAGAAACTATACAGATTAAGGGATCTTCCGCCTGCTCCACGCGAAGTGTCGTCCCCTCCTGCTGCGAGACACTAAGCATGGCATGACGCAGTCTCAACAGTCCTCAGCAGAGCGACAATCATGAAATTCGTACACCAGATGACATTACTTCATGACGGGACATGGTAAAACGCAGGATATAGAAAGATTGTCATTTAGATTCGATCGCTACACTGTATGCCAAGTAGAGGCGTATAGGGCTCTGGAGATTACTTTTGTGTAACGTCTACTACAGTACAAACGTATCATGTGCAGTTTATATGTGTTACAAGGCTGTGAGCCTGTCGTCGCGTGCCGGTCTCAATTTAGTTGGCTAGTGACGCCTGCATGCGCACGAATGAGCCGAGCGATAGGTAACATAAGATAGCTAGATTGCGTTGACAACAGAATTTCAGGCGATTTTAAAATTCTCACATCAAGATAGAATAGCCAGCTAGAGCTAGCTATTGCGATGCTGCATAGAGCTTGCGCAACCTACAGACACAACGCATACTACATATTACATGTATAGCATATACGGTGTGTCTTTTGTCATAGATGACGCCGGCTGTATTTATGCATCGAGAGGCGAGAAGCTTACTTACTATTCAGGAATGACTCCTTTTGCCGACCAATATTCATCTCCATAGTCAAAGCACAGCTCCTCCCCAGACTCAATATCTCTAGCGGCAAAGAAGTACACTCTACCGCCTGGCTTCCTAGCCACTCTCTTCTCTATGTTGCATTTTTGGGACTTTGAACCTGCGTGGTTCATAAACCGCGCCAGATTGCTGCGAGACGCGTTCGAGCAATCGATAAATTCCTAATCGCAGGGGGGGAGGGTGAGAGGTACAAAGTCAACTCCACTCGCGTATACTCATCAATAACTTCTTGCGCTACCTGATCGGTCACTCGCATCACGTAGCTCGCTTCCTCGCTCTCGGTATCACCGCCGTAACGCCGAAACAACTCGAAGTCGTCCATACGTTCGCCTGCATACTCCATGAGGAACTTGCCCTTTTTTATCCGTGTCTTCGCGAATAGTCCCATGCCCTTCTTTCCCGCGCTCGCGACTTCGAGCTCCATCTCTGTCGCTGGGTTGAGGCGGCTCGTGTCCATGAAGCCAATGCCTCCCCCTTCTACAACCCCCCACCAATAGATCATTGATGCGGCAGTCATGGTTATCATTAGGGCCTCTAGAGTCTCCGGGCTGAGTGGGAAGTAATTTGGAGGTGTTACTTTGAGAAATCACAAATTATCTCGCATAGACTTGTGCATGTTCTTGTTCTTTCAGAAAACAAGGCACTCGTTGGATTAGGAACGGCTCCTGACCTGATGCGCCCCCCCAGAAAGGCAGCTGTGGTTAGCATGAATAAGCTTCCTCCGATTCCTATTTTTCGCACAGCTCTTCTCGCGCGAGATCCTTGCACATAGTCAACTTCCTGCTCTGTCAAAGACCTTCTCCTTTCCTCCGGGGTTCCACTACTTTCAGCGGACACCGCGAAAGAATAGCGCGCCCTCCTCGTCAACGGCGTCATCGACGGCATCAGTGGCCAGTTGTGCGAGAGGGGGACTCGATGATGGACTGGTTGGGGAACGAGGAGAGTAGGCCGCTCCCCACTGCTGCTGCTGCTGCTGCTGCATCCTGTGCAGACAGCGGGAAGCGGCTGGCTCGGAGTCATGATTCTATAATAAACAATGTGTCTTCTCAGAACTCATGGCGGCGTAGGCGTTAATGCGCGGAGAGAAGGGGGGGCGCTGATGACTCGAAACCTACCTCATCGGCGGCGACGTGATCCTCCTGCGACGGGAAGGGGCAACGACGGAACAATTTCAGGAGCTTCCTTCCGGCGAGTACGTCTACAAAAGAGCCAGTTTTGGTCGTTTTTAGGAAACTTTCCTTGTCGCTGTACGGAAATACTCCTCAAAAAGGCGCGACAATAAAATTACGATCTTCCTGTATGCCTGAAGTGCACTTCGGTCTCACATCCCTCCCGAGGCAGCAACAGCGGCGCGGCAAAAAATGGCGCCCGTCATCGGCTGAGCGCCAGAGAAGCACCGCAGCCTCAACAGCATGAGCAAGAGCTCCAGTGCGGGAGCAGGCAGTCGGGGGAGTGGGGCGACGACGAAGATCATCGGATGGAGGACCCTCGCGCTGCTCTCCGGAGGGTAGCTAGCTTCCGCCCTCTCCACCACCATCTTTTGCACTTGGCTAATACCCCGTAACCCCCCGATTTTACCACAGATATGTCGTCTACAAGATGCTGCGCGAATCGAAGCTCTTGGAATGCCCGGTGGTTATCCGGGGTGAGGATGCCTTCTACCTCAAGCAGGCGGGGAAGAAGAAGGAAGACCTCTCCGCTGACTTCAAGGAAAGGGAGTGCAAGGAGATTAACTTCGTTCTTATGGATTCTTCTCGGGTAGCATCCTCTCATCAAACCGGAGAGAAATAACCCTTGCTTTCCCAACGCCAGCTACTACGCTCACATAGGCTGGGCAATTGACCCTATTTTTCCCCTCCCCTCCCCTCATGCGCTTGTGCATAGGCCCGATACCTGGTAAGGCACTTGTACATGGCGATCCAAGAGCTCGGTTTTCCCAGTTTTGTGGCCCTCATCGTGTACGGGGGAGTACGCAGCTACCTCCCCCCCTTCCTACGCGCGGACAGATTGATGACCAATTCGGCGCGCACGGCTTTGCGGTGAGAACACGACACTGTCTTGCACAGCATGGAGAGGGGCGGTGCGACTAGCCCTCTGGCCTGGGCCATCGTAACAATAGCTTTTGATTTGCTCTCCCGTTGTCTTGCAATTCCACTCAGATGCCTCGCGATTGCGCAGCTTCCGACGGTAACAAGCTCTACAGAGAAGTGTTCATAAACCAACCCGTTGATCTTGGCAGCAACCTGCATGTCCTCTCTGCTGCAATGGTGAGGTGCATACGATCAAACGCTCACCCCCCCCCCCCCCCCCCCCCCCTCCCCCGTGCCATTGATTCCAGATGTTGCACGTGACTGTGGCTCGGTGGTTTGGCATCCTTCCCTCGTCAAACTCGCTGTTTATCTCCAGTATCTTAGGACGTAATCGGCCCCCTAAACAATATACACACGACGACCAGCACATCGTCGTATTCACTCACTTTCTCACTTTCTCTCTCTCTCTATCTCTATCTCTCTCTCTCCCCACCCCCCTCCCCCCCCTCTCTCTCTTACTTCCAAACGTGATCCAACCCTCGTCCAACACACACACACGCAGCAGCAGCAGCAGCAGCAGCAGCAGAAGCAACAGCACACACTGCATACTCGCTACTTGCATACTTTACCAGATTCCTCGGATAATCTGCGGCTGAGGATTTCCGAATTCGCCGCCGCAGCCACCCCCCCTCCCCTTCCAAAAACGAGGGATGGCGCGGGTTACGACGAAGACGATGACGGCCAAAGACTGAACGCCTATGTGATCAAACGTGCTTCAATCTGGGTTAAGGGCGTCAAAATAGATTGCGTCATCATCGGTCGGTGCCAAAACAAAGCAATGTAGATAAACATCCTTAGCAGAAGATCTAGCAAAAGTAGCATGAACGATGCTGTGCATAGGATTAGTGGCAGTAGTAGTAGCAGTAGTAGCAGTAGTTGTAGTATTAGTAGTAGTAGCGGTGGTGGTTGGGTGGGGGCGAGCAGCGATGATTGTTGCTCAGGATGAGGAGATCAAAGTGAGTGAGTAGCAGATCGATAACATATATATATATATATATATATATATATATATATATACATGTGTGTGTGTGTGTGTGTGTGTGTGTGTACACGCAGTCACTCTTATTGCCGCCTTCTCCCATCAGGCCGCACGGAATGCTTGTCGCGGCACGAAAACAACCGTTGGATGCTGTTCTCGGGCGGCAACGGCGAGCTCTATGAGATGTGATGTGTGATGATGACGATGGGGGTGGGGGGGGGGAGGAGGAGGAGGAGGAGGATGAAGTCTCAGTGTGCGTGACCTGGAACCATGCATGAATGTTTGTACGTGAGTATATACGCACGTATG
>ADNK01003360.1:2500-10106 GCA_000320545.1 Bigelowiella natans CCMP2755 | reverse complement strand
TGGGGGGGGGGGGGGGGGAGAAAGAAAATGCTTATGATGGGCGACGGCAGGAACGAATTTAACGCTGATGGTGATGATGATGATGATGATGATGATGATGATGATGCTCTCCTCCTCAGGGTGGACATCACAAGATAAAATTGGTATTCCTGAAATTGCGAATACAAACATGGCGATTCTCACTCAAAACTACTAACCAGAGAAGGCAATGGTGAATCGGCCAGTAGCAGCAATGGCCTTATCCGCCCTAAATAACAAGGCCATGGCTGCGATCAGATGATGATGATATGGAAAGATCGATCAAGACCCATATGATGACGATGCATGGGCAGAGAATGAAGAAAAGAGTAGAGGAGGAGGACGGGAAGATGAAGGGGGGGGGGATTCGCGCACCATCACAATCATCATTACAATCATCATCATCATCATCATCATTATCATCATCACAATCCCCTCTCCCCCCTCCCTCCTCCCCCCTCCACAGCACTCCACTACATACATACATACATACATTCATACACTCACTCATCAATAATGAAGTCGGCAGCTGCTTCTCCAGCAGCTCTGGTGTCCTCCTTCACCGTGAGAACAGGAGAGGAGAGGGGGGAGGAGGAGGAGGAGGAGGAGGAGGAGGAGGAAGAGGGCGCGGAAGAAGCAGGAGGTTGCACCGACGATTTCGCATCGTTTTTGTACTGCTGATGTCCCGGGGGGGGGCCGGATGGCCCTGGCAGGGGCTCTTCTTTGGAAGCTCCACATTTGTAGCAAACACTCTACCAGCAGCGGGATAAGGGTGAGGAGGAGGAGGAGGAGGAGGGGGAAGGGGTCAAAAATTAGAAGAAAGAGTGTGTGAATGAATATAACTAATAACCGATCGATAAGGTTGATTCTTCATGTCTCCATATTTTGACGATGTGATGATAGTGACGATGGCAATATCTATAACCCCCCCCCACCCCTCCCTCTCTTTCCTCTCTGTCCCCCGACCTTGCTCGCATAATTGTGCGCATTGCAACTCGAACACATCCAATCTCCCTGTCGTGGGGGAAGCAATAGCAGCCACAAGCACAAAGAACAATAAACGAAGGATAATGTAAAAGCCGCCGCCTCCTCCTCCTCCTCCTCCTCTTCCCGATCTCATCATCATTATTACTAATCATCATCATCACCATCACTTTCATTTTCATTTTCATCTGCCCCCCCTCGCCAACCCTCACGCCGGATATAACACACTCTACCACACTACTTACTAACGACCTGGCGAAATCCTGGTGGCTTGCCCCCTGACAACTTCAAGGCGTTCTCTTCAGCGCTGATATGTTAAAAGGGGGAGGAAACAATAGCACTTATCGAGCGAAGGGGATGGGTAACTTTCACCACCACCACCGTCGCCGCCACCACTACAGCCCCGCAGATAAGCATTTCTTACTTTGCAGGCTTGGCCAGGTTGCATCGAAAGCAAAACGTCTTGGAGTGGTAGTTGTGTCCGTTACATCCAGGGCAGATCCAGTCCCCAGGCCGGAAATTCTCAGGCAGCTGCGCGGTTAGTGGGGGGAGGAGAAGGATCAGCGGTGTGCAGTACCATGGGATAAGACTCATAACAAAGTGATGGGGAAGGCAGGAGAGAGGGGAAAGGGGGGGGGGGGGGGGGGGAAAAGAAGGAGCCCCCCTCTCCCAAAAAAAGGACTACTACCCCCCCCCCCCCCCCGGGGTATTCCCCTTAAAAATGTTTTCCTCATCCCCCGTTTTTCCCCAGTTGATTTTCCCCCATAAACAGATAAACACACACACACACACACACACACACACACATCGAAAAAGGGTGCAACCACGATATTTAAATCACGTGCTTAATAGTCGATCGATGCAATGCAATATCACTAGAGCGTGTAAGAGCTCAACGGCGCGGGGGGGGGGGAGGGGAAGAGCAAATTCCATGCTGTTTCACAATTTCAGCTCTTACTGTCCGTTTTCTGTTTTTTTTTTTATAAAAAAAGTTTTGCTCCGCTGTGAGAAAATCTTCAATAATCTCCAGCACCATCACTCACTCACCTCTGCCGCGCCTTCAATCTTGCCTGTATTCTCCGACTGGGGCTTGGCAGCAGAGCACTTGTAACAACTGTGCTTAGAAGCGTAGTTGTGAGCCTAGAGGAGGAGGAGGAGGAGGAGGAGGAGGAGGAGAGGGGAGGGCGTGCCGCGACAAAAGATGGCAGTAAGGATGACAATGCTGATTTTGCTCCCTGCTGTGCGTATTCTACATCTTTGCAGACAATTGGGAACGACGGAAAGTGCCGCTACCATCATCACCACTGTCAATAATGTAGTCACCGTCATCATCATCACCATCCTCTCCTCAAGTATCCCCCCCCCCCCCACCCCCCCCACGCCTCTGCCCTCCTTCCATCTGCGACACTCCCACCTTGCATGAGATACACAACCAGTCCCCAGCCCGGAATTTCGCGACGTCGATGAAGATGCCCTGGCGGTATATATGTGCGTTGGTAAATAGTGCATCATAGAAGAATGACAATAACAAAGAAAAGGGCTGCGCAATGATATATCATTATGCTGTGTGTAGAGCACGCAATGCCCACAGCCACCACCACCAGCTCTCCCCCCGACACCAACGTTCAACTCACACATAGCTCGCTCATCACTCACCCACCGCTCGCCCATCCGTACCATCGTATACCGTCTCGTAATTATTACTATTCTTACATATTACTATAATTCCTATCATTACGTGTTCTTGTAGCATTTGTGCTACATTAGGCCCCTTGCATTTGAAGCACACCACCTTATCGCTGTCGCAACCACAACCACAACCGCAACCACAACCACAACCATCAACCACAACCACAACCACAACCATCACCACCACTTAACCCGCTCACAGAGCAACACCAGCAGCCCACAAACGAGCCTCCGCCTCTCACTCGTTCACTCGCTCGCCCCACTCACCACCGCCATATCCCTTTCTCTTTGATAAATATAATTCTTCTTGATGTGCTGTTGAATGTGAAAAGTTGCTTATTTTGGCTGCTGCGCCGAGTGCAAGCTCTTTCTTGGAGAGCAAATGGCGGAATTCTATGATGTCTAAGCGGTATTTCTGGGTTGTCGATTGTGTACTGTACCGGTAGTTGTGAGCTTTACAGAACATACCTGATTAAAAGAGAAAGAAGGGGAGAAAGAAGCCCACAAAAATAATGTCATACCCATCTTAAAAGAAAAAATTAAATAAACACAAAAAACCTAGGGGAGAAAAAAAAAACCGTGCGTCATTCATCGATCTACATATTCCGTTCGTTGATTATGCTGATTCATTCACTTCATCCTATGGTATGTGTGTGTGTGTGTGTGTGTGTGTGCTTGCTTTACACATCCAGTCCCCCGGCCTCATGTCCTTGTTGCCGTAACTTTGAATTCCCCTTTGCTGACCAGAGGAAGTGTATTGGCCGTGTTGTCGCACGCCCATTCCTCCTCCTCCGTGCCCACCATGCATAGCTTGTCCGTAGTTGCCATAATTAGCCATCATCCCCATCCCTGGGGTGACAGCAGCAGCACCATAGTTTGCCTGCATCTGCATGCCTCCGAAAGCTCCCATCGAGCCCATTCCCGACATGTTCTGAGCGAGGGGGGGGGGGAGGGGAAGTGGAAGAGGGAAAAGGACGGAGACAACGCCCTCAGTAGCGATTCGAGTTGTAGTGACGGCAGAGCTACTACCTGCAGTAGGGCGAGGGTTTGGAACTGTTGCATCTGCTGCATGTTTGCAGCAGCAGATTGCTTGAAATCCAGGCCTCCACCTTTAAAAAGGAATAGTGTGCTAGCTCTCACTCAACGGGTTATGATAAGGTGCGGGAGCATGGGGAAAATGGGGCAAGAGAATGAAAGGAAAGGAAAGAGATTCCAAGCAAGGAATAGAAAAACAGGGGGAACAGAGGAACTTTCGCACACGAAAACAGCAGCTGAGTCAGTTTTCTAATGAATCTTCCAAAGAGGATGAGAATTCGATCCGATTCGCCTTCAATTGCTCAAGAGTGTATTTTTGCCTAGGGAAAATCCCGAACCTGTGGCTGTCATCGTAGGAAGAGACGTGGGAAGAGTTGCGGGAAGCGCACCGCAACGAAAGCAGAGGCTCTTGCTGGCGTAGTTGTGCGCCCCGCATTGGGTGCACATCCAGTCCCCAGGCCGGAAGCTGGATGGCTGGCCAAAATTGGCTTGGTCGAATGACCTTTTCATAGTTGCTTATAACCGAATGGGGGGGAAGGGGAAGGGGAGGCGGAGGGATGCGATCCGCGAGCGTGCTGCGGAGAATAATTTCTTCCCCGGAACAAATAGCGCAGTCCAAAATTTATACGAAAAATAACGTAAAGGTAATCAACCTATTCTCTCAAGTTCATTCTCGGTCAAAACGAATCCAAAACAAACGACCAGGAGAGTGCCTTTTCTACACGGGAAGATATCCTACGGTCGACAGTAGATCGCGGCGTCGCCACCGCTGAATCGACGAATCCTTCAGTATCTCCCCCAAACGAATTATTGTCGCTGTGGAGAAACGGATTCCTTTTCTCCCAGAGATTATCTGGAGCTCCTCAACATCGGGTCTCCGGAAAATATCGAGATGCAGTCTCCAGACTGTCTCTCGAGAAGTCTCACATCTCGGCTCAAAGCAGAGCGTGCTCGCAAGTCGGCTACTCACGCAGCAGCTAGTGTGCATCCGGCCGTTGGAAGGAGACCCGTCAACCAAGAGCAGCACCTGTCTGTCGGCGGCCAAAATTTCTCCGTTTCGTCACCTGGCTCTGCTATTCGGGAATCGCAGGACTGTGGATGGGCGCAGAACATCCGAGTTGTCGACGCCATTTCGCATCGAAACGCCCTGCGCTCGACGCTGCGACGGCATCGCGGAAAGCGAGCAGAGGAGGAAATCCCCTGAGCCACTGGGCGGCCGAACATCCGACAGTTGATCATATTCCCACCCAACAACGCATCCCCTTCCCCCCACCGGTAAATTGACCCATCTCAACCCGCACGGACTCATCCGATGGCTGAAAACAAGAAAACCGGAGCTGCGGCGACAAAGGGTACCCGGCTACCATTTGTCCTCCTCTCCTTTGCCTACGCTCTTGTCATTAATACATCGAAGGACTGTCACTATTAAACCCGTCTACATTTTGACCGAGCAGGAAAACTCAGGTCTGAGGCCATTGCCCACTTCTACGGCATCAGCGTGGCAAAGGACAGGGCGAGGGCGAAGAAGCTCTGCATTGAAGCAGCTGAACTTGGTTCGAAGCTATCACACTCCCTCGCTTCTAATTTTCCGAATTGGAGGGTTCTAAATCTTGCCACCGATCGATGTACATCTACAAATGTTAAACATATACATCGTATCTCCTGCCAGGCGATGAGGTCGCCATCGCGCAGTGCGCGTATCAAGGCTGGGGTACGGAGAGGAACTTTGAAAAGGCGCTGGAAATCTGCCGGAGATGTGCAGCGGAAGGCGATTGCACCGCTGCTGTCATGCTAGGTATAGCATCGTCGCAAAAGTCAAAAGTCAAACAGATCTGCTCCTATTTTGACCTCCTTTCTGACTGATAATTGCTCATCGACATTTCCAAAGGGCGGGCATATTTGTACGGATCTGGAGTGGTCAAGAACTACAAGAAAGCAGTGGGTTGGTTTCGAAAGGCAGCTCATCGTGGCGACCTCGTCGGAACCTTCAACCTGGGTGAATAGAAGAAGAAGAAGAAGAAGAAGAAGAACAACAACAACAACAACAACAAATTGAAACTGAAATTGGACGACGACGACGACATTGTGGTGCCAGCATCCATCCTGAACGATCACCTAATTCATGGGAAATATTAGGCATTTGCTACGATGATGGCATTGGTGTCGTCAAGGACCACGGCAAGGTGGTTTGCTGTTGTTATGATGCTACGTCTCATGATATATCATGGCTCGTGGTATGATACTTCTGCTGCTGGTGCTATATATTGCTACATAAATAGGCCGCCCAGTGCTTCCAAAAGGTCATTTGCTTGTCGGGTAAAGATGGACATCGTCATTCCTGTAACGACTCCGTCATCGATGTCGATGTCCAACCTGGCTTCCAACCTCTTCATATGCCTCACTAAAAACACTCCTTTCCCCCCTCTATGCATAGGCAGCCGACGCTGGCAACAGCTCTGCGCAAGTGATGCTGGGGCTTTACTATATGAAAGGGAGAGGGGTGGAGCGAGACCTAAAGCGATCGATGTCGTGGTACCAAAGGTGATTGATGCAGCTTGCTTCGGCCGATGTCCAAAAACAGCGAGAGATGCATCTTGAGCTTTCATTCTCTCTGGAAGTGCGCTAAGACTTCGTCTACGACTTCATTCATGATGGGTCTACTGCCTCTGCTTCTGCTGCTTCTTCGTCTTCTTTTCCTCCTCCTCTCTTCAACTCTGTGCTCAGAGCGTCCGTTCTGGAGAACATCGACGGCATCTTCGGAGTCGCATTCGCCTACGACGAGGGGCTGGGCGTGGAGAAGGATGCGAAGAAAGCACTGGAAGGGTACTCTTTTCATCCTACAACTACTACGACTACAGCTTTTCCTTCTCTTGCTCTGTGTTGTCGGTCGCATTGAAACGACCCTCCTTTGATGCCGTGGGGTGTGCACGAATAGGTATCTGAAGGCGGCAGAACTTGGACACGTTGGCGCACAGTTCAATTTAGGTGTGTATTCTAAATTTAAGTTAGCTATGCTGCCATCACAGACGCCAGCCTTCATGTTTTTTCAATCAATGATGTAAAGTATGATGATGATGATGATGATGATGATGTGTGTGTGTGTGTGTGTGTGAATCCCGTCCACTTCTCTTCCCCCCCCCCCCCCCCTCCTATCGTTCGGCACTAGAAACCATCCGACTAATCACCCATTCCCTTTCAGGAGTGTTGTACGAAAACGGGATGGGAGTCGAAAAGAGCAGCAAAGAGGCAGAGAAGTGGTGAGTGTTGAATTAGTAACAGTTAGAGGCGGGTCATGGAAGTAGTGATGCCATGTAGATTCGACCAGTTCTCCGCCGCTCTGCAACCTTGCTTTAACTGCTTTTAAAGTCACGTTTCCGCTCAGATACACCACTTTTACTGCTTTCATCATCATCGCATAACTTCCTCCTAGTTTAACTATCATTCATTCTTGCACAGGTATGCCAGGGCTGCTGACCAAGGCTACATGAAGGCGCAGCTCAAGGCTAGTTGACAACTTAGCCAACATCATTCATTAAGACTACCGCTCAGATCGGATCAGTGTCGACCACCTGAGATGGCATTTCAGCTGTTGGTAGCTTGCGAGAATGTACGCGCTACGAACATTGCCCGCTTGTTTTGGCGTCAACTGTGGTGAAGATGAGACTGAAATCAGGCGACAACATCTACAAGTGAAGACAGAACGAGTGAAATCGATGCTGCGTGCAACAGCGACGTCCAGCTAGAGGCTAGTCTTCATTGATGCCATCTTCACTTGCAGTCGTCATCGCCACCATCAAATTGAATCGATCTGAAAGGCGCCAGCACATGTTCAAACTGTCGTGCAAATGGTGCAGGCAGTGCGCTTTTGTCCCGACATTCC
>ADNK01003362.1:0-19199 GCA_000320545.1 Bigelowiella natans CCMP2755 | reverse complement strand
CAGTGAGGGAGTGATAATGATAAAAACCATCATCATCGTCATCATCATCATGATCATGATCGCTACTACCCATTGGCCAAACTTCTGAAATCCGGCACCAGATTGCTCCGTCGCCAGCACACAGCTTTCTAGCATCCTGTTGGCGGTGACGCGTGTATGGATGGCAAAGAATGCGTGTGGACTGTATATGTGTGCGTGTGTGTGTGAAGAGGGGGCATGAGAGAGAGAGAGAGAGAGAGAGAGAGAGAGAGAGATCTAATGTAAAATGACTGTTCGCAGCTAGCAACCAATTTATCCATTCCTGGTCGTTCTCCTTCCCACGTATCAGCCTTTCAGCCATCATGCATTCATCAAAACAAAAGAGGAGCAAGGGGGAGGGGTCATGAGTCATTTTCTTATGAGGCATTCGTTGATTCGAGAGGAGGAAGGGGTTAAGTAAACAACGAACGGCAGCAAAGTTGGCGATTAGATCAGAGAGACCAACCCTATCACATACATCACCACAAACACATGCGCACAAAACAGAAGGGGAAACGGTAGTAACTTCTCCTCCTCCCCCTCCTCCTCTGTCCTCCTAGCATTGGTAGTAGTGTCACAGGTAGTAGCAGAAGTAGTGGTAGTCGCAACACTCACGTGTAGATGACTCGATAGAAACACGGCGACCAGATGTACAGCAGCTTGAAGGTGCGTGTGAAGACAAAATAATACCGCGAATACCTGTCACCGTCAGCACACAACATCGTGAGGAGGGCTATCAAGACAATAGCGACGACCATGGTGGATTAATACGATATAAGGGGGGGGGGGGGGGGGGGAAGACAAAAAGCCTTTTGCCCTGATGCTGCTTTCCCTGGTAGGCGCACCATCACTACCACCACCACTACTACTACTACTACTACTACTACTACTTCAGCATCTTCTTCTTTTTCTTTTTCTACCGCTACGATTTCTATGTTGCTGGTTGTATGTACCAAGGCCAGAATGTGTAAGGATGTACATAGGCCTCAGGCTCTGGTGGTAGTGGCTTTACGAGAGGGGGGGGGTGGTATAATAGTAGAAGTAATAGTAGAAGTAATAGTAGATTTCATGCTTTGTTTCGATTTCGGACTGTTGAATGGTGCGGAACGAATAACAGAAGATTATCCGCGCCCCCCCCCCTGCCCTAGCTTTCGGTAGTGTCACAGAATAACAGAGTCTCCGTGTTTTTTCACGGTAACCATCAGGATTCGGTTGAATTTCGAAAAATTTGTTGGAGAAACAAATGAAATATCTTCGGCCGCCCTAACATCAAATTTTGCTAAAACTTCGCCAACACCCGCAACACATCCAATAACACACAGGAGTAGATGCTACTCACCACAAGCTTGGCTTCTTCGGCCTCCTTTCTCAACTTTTCCTGTGAGGAGGCGGAGGGGAGGGGGGGGGGGGGGCAGATCGCACAAAAAAGGGGACGAAAATTAAGGAAGAAAGATGCAGGAAAGGACAAGGAAGAGAAGGCGGCGTCGTTAGTCACTCTAGAAAGCTCCTCGAAATCATATCAACCCAAGTACTCTATTGTGATAGAGAGCAGCTGCTCGCTCCGACACCATTTGGTTTCGTCACGTAGCACATTCCAGAGCGCTCTGAGCTACACGTATGACTAGTAGCATATGAGATAATGCCACCCACCTGTTCAAACTCCTGATTCTGACGATGATAGTAGTAGGCAGCCCCTGGGCGTCGGTCGAGCAGAACAAAGAGAGAAGAAATGAATGAGGAATAAATTCGCTGACATTTCGTGGAAACTGGAGAGCTCTAAATCTTTGTGCTACCTGCCCCCCCAAGTATGAGTGCTCCTACTCCGACAGCTAGTGGGGTTGTCATGCTCGTATTGTGTGATTTCCCTGAAATAGACGCCAACATCATTGCAAATGTTAGCGAATCAGCCGTGTGCCCTTCGTGGCTAAAAGTAACGGTGCATTACACCAACAAACCTAAGATGATTCAACTAAAAATAATATTATATATATATATATATATATATATATATATATATATATATATATGTAGAGAGAGAGAGAGAGAGAGAGAGAGAGAGAGAGATTATATTCATTTAACACCACCCATGATGCATGCACTGCACACGCACATCTACACTAATAAATATTATTTACCTGTAGAAAATTGTCTGAACGATCGAAGACGGGATGGGCGATTGGGTCCATAGGATGGCCAGAACTGAGTTGCATCAGGAGGACAAAACAGCACAAATATGTGATGTCATGATAGGTGCTCTCTGCTGGGATCCAAGGGTGCAGAAGGGAGACTCGATCAATGACACATTTATCGCTGTGGCATCTTACCACACCCATAGTTCAACATCTACACAGGGCTCATCATGTAGCTGCGTTTTATTGGATGGAGGCGATTCTTCATCGTCCAATCGAAGCGATGAAGATAAAGGCTCTTAGCGCTGCGTTATACAAACGACGCAAAAAAGGCAGCCCCATGTATTACTGCATCGAATTTCAAACACGTACGGGCTTGGAGAGCGGTCTGAAGAACGTAGGCCTCCTGCTGCCAGTCAGAGAGCGAAGGCCAGAGGCAGCAGCCATCTTCGAGCACATTTCACGTGTCTGGCAACACCAGATCTAAGCTCCACAAGTAAAAACCACAAAAGGGTGTCAATTACAGTGCATTTACACCCTTTTAGTGTTGTCGCTGCACATATTTGCAATCGTTTCCATGTCTGAAAATACACCGGAGATGAAAATGTTCTTTTGAGTTCCTCTCCAGACCCCACCGTTGTTGCTTCTGTTATGCCAATTTTTGCGATGGGGTGATACTTCATGCTTAGAACTTCTTATTAAGAAATACTGTTATTTTCAGTAAAAACTATATCGGTAGAATATCCACTTATCACGCAAGGAAACTTGCATCACGATTCCACTTCGAATGGCTTCCAGCCCCCACCCGACCAGTGTTTGGTGTTGGTGCTACGCAACATAAAAGAGAACGGTCTGCAGAGTTTTCTCGCGTCTATTCATTACAACAGATGGCGGATGATAGAGAAGGTAGCACAGTCAATTCCAAGAATGTTATTTGATCTGAAACGCTATTTTCCGCTTGTTTTACCTTACCCTCATGAAAAGTCGAGAAGCAATTGGCGGTGCACTTCATAAACTCCTGCCGCCAGAAAGACTTTGGAGAATATGCTCAGAAGCTCGAAGCAGAGTTCACCGCTGAGGACCAAAAGGTACATTGACTAACCATTTGACTCGGAAAATAAGATGATACTGTGAGGATTGGACGACGACGATGATGACGATGATGATGATGATGATGACGACTACGATGATGTTCCCTCCCTTCCAGAATATTCTCAGGAAAGTATCCAGGAGTCGGCGAGAGATGCTTATCATGAAGATGTCTGACTCACAACGAAATCAACTCCTTAGACTCTATCGAAAGCGACCTCACAATAGTGGCAATAGCAATAGTAGTAGCAGCAGCAGCAGTAAGAGCTCCAATGCAGCAGCCAATCAGCAAGCCCAAACCACGTCGGAAGCAAAGGGGAGTGGCTCAGACAATCTAATGAACACGGAAAAACGAAGGCGAGTGGTACACGCTCATCGTGCATGGTTTGGTCGAAGCGACAGCCGTAGTTTCAATACGGAATTCATCAAGAGGAGAGCGGCTGATTTATCCAACAAGCATTGCCACTCTTCTATTCTCCAGGATGTGGGAAGGTAAAAAGTGAATGTCCTTGGTTGGCCCTTCGCAGCAGAGAGGGTTTAGAGTGCAATGCTGGCATGGTTTCTGAACATCATCATCACGATCATCATCATTATCATCATCATCAGGCTGATGCATGCTACGGGGGACATGAACCCGGAGATTGAAAGCGCAGAGCTACTCGTTGAGGATGTTCGCAATTTTGTGCGGCAATTGAGTTTAATTAGTGATGCAGCACCAACAACGGCAGGTAGTAATATATCCATACACAACATAACATCTTCCTTTACGTGAGGGTCTTTAGCTAAGCTTTCTCCATGGATTTAGACGCCGGCAGCAAAGCAGAAAATCTAGTCAACAAAAGCATTTTGCGCTCCTTGAAGAAAGCATATCCTCGTTACTCGATGAAGACACAAAGAGGCCAAGACGTGGTCATGAGCAAGGGCAGTATGTTGAAGAAATGGGCATATAGAATCCCAGAACTCAAAGAGCTCAATCTCGGTAGTAGTTGGTCGAAGCTGCATCATGCCTGCACCTTACATGCTCACGAGACGCCTTTCGAGAAATCATGCCAATTGAATGCGGAGTGATGATATGAATGCGATGGGTTGTTAGGAAAACTGTACCGGCTGCGCCGGAAAATAAAGATCCGCGAACAGCTCGAGGACTATAAGAGGATGGAGGATGATGCGAGCAAATTAGATTTGTGGGAGTCGTGTTGTCGGACCAAGCTCGAGGAAAATGTGAAATTGTTAGCTTGGTTGGGTGTGAAGGTCGCAGACGGAAATAATAGCACGAAGAAGGGGGGGGTGCAGGGCACCATCATTGAATGGCAAAGAATGATGGGAGTCATATGTTCCGAAAGGATATCTTGCGTCATCGAAGTAGCTCTTGAGCTAAGAGCAGTGCATGACAAAATCGATCCCTATTTGCTGAAAACACCTCCCCTTGGATCGACTGATATAAGGAGGAGCATCGATAGGCTGCAGGAACTTGACATCGGTCATGCTGTGCTTGGAAGAATTCCTGACGAATGATAATAATAATAATCCTGACGGGGTTTTCATGTATGAATTGAATGGTGGTGTGTCGATGGTAGGTATTGCATTTCCCGCTTATCGATCACGCACATACGTAATTATTTCATGTTTCAACCCTTACCGATATCGTACGCGCGTGCTGCACTTGAGTAGCTGTGCTAATAGCCGCTATACACCATGTTTATTTGTTGCTTTTTTAATCCGATCGTTCAGGACGTAAGTCACATAATAATGCTAGAATGGCCATACATATAAACATCCTGCATGACTCAGGGCATTACTATGCAACCTCGCACGCCAGCACTCTCGCGCGCGCGCACACATCATGAATATAGACTAGAGAGGTCCGCTGCATAATACTGCGTAAATGCTACCCTCACATCCACAACATACGTGCACCGCGCTTCTGCCCAATTTTCCCAGTAAAACACTACGTCGCGTATAATGTTTGCATGATTTGAGGCGAACAACAAAGGGCATTGATAACAAACATAGAGGCATGCGTCGCATCATGACGAGTGCACGCGAAAGCCATTAATAAACGCTAGCTGGACCCCTGAGACAAGCTCTTTACTTGCTTCTCGTGGAGATTCATTGCAAAGATGGGACGTAAGACGAAGTTCCTGTCGTGGATAGAGCTATTACTTTTCCAGTTTATCAAGAAGCTCCATGGCAGCTGAAGGCAGCCGAGTGCCTAAAAAACAAGCATGTAAACCATTATAGCCGCATACGTGTAATAATGATTGAGATCACGTTCAGATTTCGCCTGGGAAGACGTAGTATAGAGTGCTAGTACTAGGATACATGCTTAACAACCCGGGCCGAATATAGCTGACACGCCAGCCCCGTACAGAAAATCGTAGTCCTGAAGTGTGTATGTGTATATATATATATATATATATATATATTATATATATGTGTGTTTGTGAGTGTGTGTGTGTGTGTGTGTGTGTGTGTGTGTCTGTTGGCTTGTGTACAGTGTATAAAGCCTGTTGTTAAATGCCCGCGTATTACAGGAGCTCTCTCTCTCTCTCTCTCTCTCTCTCTCTCTCTTTCTCTATGTGTGTATATATATATGTATGTATACATATTGCTTCTACGAAAAATACAACCTGTGTGGGAATGACTCCGCCACAAACGACCAAGATGTCCTCGACACCTTCCTTCTTTAAGACTTCCATCAATGCCGGAACAAGCGCCTTATTACATTTATTAGCAGCAGCAGCAGCAGCAGCAGCAGCAACGTGTCAGGGCGATGAGGATAGCCTTTTCACCGTGACATGACGTCTGAAATACTACTCACTTTGTGGCCAGCCGCTTGAGAAGATATCTAATGTATATTTCGAGCACCATCAAGATTGTGCTTATCAAGGTAATTGGGGAAACAAAAAAAAAGACAAACAACCCATATACACCATCACATCGTAGTGCTCGTCATCACCCCGATGATATGCACGTCGGCGTCTACTGCCTGGCGGACGACTTCCTCAGGTGTTTGGAACAGCGGTCCAATGTCCACGTCAAAGCCCAGATCGGCAAACCCGCTTGCCACGACCTTTTTTGGGCGGGACGATGAAACATCACGGAAGTGAGGCCAAGAAATGAGCACGTTCCGACGAACTCTACACAGCGCAGCAGGGAAGAAAGAAGGACGATAGGGAGAGAAAGAGAGAGAGAGAGAGAGAGAGAGAGAGAGAGAGAGGGAGAGAGAGGGAGAGATCTTCCACCTTTGCTCCTCTATCATGGCCGTCTTGTCCCATCTTCGCCACCTGTGTATAACGTTCGCAGCGCATGTATGAGCATAATAGCAAACGTAGTGTGCTTTGCCGGGAGGAATAAGGGGGAAACAGAGGTAGGGAGCGACAGGGGGGGGGGGGGGGATGGGGTTGTGAGGGGAGATGGTTGAGGAACCAGCATACGCGGCCTTCTGCCTTCACTTTTCGAAAACCTCTCACACCTATCCACCACCACAAACAACAAGAACAAAACCGGGAAATAGCCAATGGGTATCTATGTGAGGAGGGAGGGCAGACTAGCATCGTGTGTAGCATAGGTTGCTCGATAGTGCTGCTTTAAACTCAATGGTGATGATGGTGATGATGATGATGATGATGATGATGATGACTATTATCCCCACAACAGTACAGTATTGGGTTATGATCGCACAAATATCTCTTCCCCGATACCCTTTCACCAACGATAGTGCTCTATCTTTTTTCGCCTCATATTATTGCTTTTATCGCCCCCCTCACGGTGTCGCTACTCTACTACCGTTCAAGAACAGCATCTATCTCCTTGTCATAATCTGAAGAAGACGACGATGATGGCGACGATGAGGAGGAGAACTCACGGCTATATGCCCCGGTCACTACTCGAGAGTCAGGCTGGTACCTACATACATCATCAAAACAGCAATCATTACGATGACGATGATCGTATTCCACCAGCTCTCTATTTTCCTTTCTCTGGAGGAGGAATCGTTTCCAAGGTAATACAATTGCTGCGGTTTACTGCGATTATCCCCTCCCCCCCCCGCCTTCTTTCCTACAAGGCCTTGAACGAAATAACGACCTTCCAAAGGCTGCTTCCATAGCGTCGGAGATCTCACCGACTGTTGCCCGTGCCGTCGCTGCTTGCACTGCCAAACTGGTGGATGATAACGACGAAGACGATGATGATGATGATGATGATGATGATGATGATTACAATGATGATGATGATGACGATGATGATCAACGGCTGAGAGCTGATGACGGGCAAGTATCGACGATTGATAGGCGGAAAAACACATCAGTTTGAAAGGATGTTGGCTAGATCACCCGAGGAGATTTTCGTTTTGAATGGAAGATTCGTTGCTCCAGTCAGGAGTCGCAGCCTTGGCCTAGTGCGAGAATGATGACAGCATCGTCGGCGTTGATAGCCAAGCAGGGAGGGAGGGAGGGAGGGAGGAAGAAAGAGAAAGAGAGAGAGAGAGAGAGAGAGAGAGAGAGAGAGAGGCACCTCCATCCTCTTCGATGCCACATCGCTTATCTGGCTCAGAATACCTAGGTAAAGCGTCCTTGAATCACGCCTTTACGCAGTGGTAAAGGAAACAAGCGCCGCCATCACTCCACCCCGACCGACCCCTCTACTACATACCGTTCACAGCATCGTTGTCACGTGTAGATTTTATGGCCTTGAGTCGGTTAAGCTGCGCCTCTCTCACCTATTTAGTAGTAGTAGTGGTAGTAGAGCGTACGATGGCGATTACGAGCAATGACGATGATGATTATGATGTTGATGGGTGACGATGATGATGATGAATGATGATGATGGTGATGGCGAGAAACAAGCACGATAGCAAGAAGCAGCAGTCCGAGCTTTACCATCACCATCACCATCATCATCATCATCACCATCAGCAGCAACATAGAGCAGCAGTACCTTGCTGTTGTCGATGGAACGTACATCGATCGGCTCTTCGTGCTCTAGCTTGTTCTTGTTCACTCCCAGGATCACGTCCGTTCCGGTGTCAATACCTTTGCGGATAGGGGTGGTGGGAGACAGCGGTGCAACAACAACAACAACAACAGCAGCAGCAGCAGCACCCGGAGGAAGAACATCAAGACGAAAAATAACCTTTCTCAAATTCTCTACCTATCAGCCTCCGCCACCACTCTCTGGTCATCACAGCTTCTGACTGCTACTTCTTCTCTTCTTCTTCCTCTACTACTACCACCACCACTACTACTACTACTACTACTACTACTGCAAAACACTAGTAACGAGGGGGGGTAGCAGCAGCAGATGAAACACGCACGTGCTTGCTTCTTAGCAGCGGCCTCTTCTATCCTTAGCTTCGGCATCCCTGCGCGCAACATCGATCGATGATCATGCATAAACAAGAACGGAGGAGGAGGAGGAAGACGAGGAGGAGGAAAGGGATGTGTAATCTTCCATTAATACTAGACAGGAGCACTCCAAGAAGTAGACAAACGGTAAGAAGAAGTAGCACGCTGCTCATCGTTCCCATACCTGAGGCGACTGCCTTCGCCATGCCCCCCATGGTCTCCACCTCTTCGATGATTTCAAGAGCTTTGGAGACCTGATAACAGCAGCAACAACAACAACAGGAGGAGGAGGAGGAGGAGCAGCAAAGAGAACGAAACGTTCAAAATCAATCAATGAAGCACGATGCGATGTCGCGGGTTGTAGAACAGAGGCAAAGCAGGTTGAGAGACGATGAAGCTGTATCTGACTATTTTGCCGTTCTCGTCGTCGTAGTAGTAGTAATAGTAGTACTAGTAGCCGTTATTGTTGTTGTTTTTTTAAATAAATGTAATACTCGTGCGCTACCAAATCGTCGGTTAGCGTTTCCATCATGTAGGATCCTCCAAACGGATCAACGACCTTAGGAATGAACGCCTGGGAAGAAGAAGAAGAAGAAGAAGAAGAAGAAGAAGAAGAAGCAGCAGCATTAGCAGCAGAAGAGGAAAAGGATTTGAGTAATTATTGTATAATGTGTGTGTGTGTGTGTGTGTGTGTGTGTGTGCGTGCCAATCACATAACAATGCTACATTCCACATCTTCTACAGGGTGCGCGCGTACACACACACGCACACACACACACACACACACACACACACATAACATAACGCCTACTACTACTACTACTACTACTACGACTACTGCTACTTCTACATTCAACCTCTTCTTGCAAAATCAGCTGCGTGTTACGAGCGATCCCTGTAAGACAGGGGTTGTAGCGGCAGATGACAGGCAACACAGCATCCATTACAATAATCGCCAAGCATGTTTCAGTAGAGAAACGAACGGTAGATTGCGCCAAAGTTAGCGTTGTCTATATTATCATTACTACCACTATTATTATTGTTATTATTATCATCATTATCATTATCATTATCATTATCAACCATGCAATGACGACTCACGTGCTGAAAATTCGGTAGGAAGGCCAACCGCCTCATCGAAGGAGTTCGTGTGGAGGCTCTGCGTGCCACCCAAGGTAGCTGCGAGCGCCTCGACGGTTGTGCGAATCACCTACCACAACATCATTGCATCGCGTTAGCTGCTGAAACTCTCCCTAGAGCTAGTACTCTTCCTCCTCCTCCTCCTCCATTAATCATTTAGGCGGAAGCGTCGAGTGGCGTACATTATTATGGGGGTCTTGCTCGGTCAGCGACCATCCGGATGTTTGGCAGTGCGTGCGTAACCTACGAGGAGTAGTAGTAGTAGTAGTGTGGATTGTTCGCTCAGAGAGGGGCACACGCATCGCACATCGCCTTTCGCGAGAGACACACGATGGTGCGGGTGGTGGTGGAAAGTAGCTTGTCTCTCTCTTTCGCTCTCTCTCTCTCTCTCTCTCTCTCTCTCTCTCTCTCCCCACACACACACGCTAATACACGATTTTCGCGTTTGTCATTTCGTGACCATAATGATTGCTCTTTCTTCGGATTGAACTTCTCTTTGACCAGCTTTGCCCACAAGACACGAGCAGCTCTGACGATGCAGGTATATCATCGTCATCATCATCCAAGCAACAACATCGAAGAAAACACGGAAGGACGAGGAGAGCGGTTGCAAAGACAACGAGAAACCGTCTGTATTCGAATTCACGACTTCATGTGAACGTATAAGCTGCTGCTTCCAAACACCACTGCTCTTGATGAGAACACGCTTTTGAAGAGGAGTAAGAAATTTGTGCGGCGTTTACCTGAGCTTGGCAATTTCCATGAAAAAGTTCATTCCGATCCCTGTGCCAAAATAGCACTACTTTTACATAATCACACGTTGGTTTCATGCAGATAATATTGCAGCATTTTCATGCACTTTTTTTTGGTTTTCTGTTCCAAGTGCTGCCTCTGGCACAGCAGTAAGGGCGTGTGGACAAACAAATCGAGGGGGGGAGAAGCAAACGCCTACTACCGACCGAAGAAAAATGAGAAACGAGGAGCCACATCATCAACCGATAACCCGGCAGATTCGGCACAGCTGCAACCAAATTCATGCAGGAATCAGTACTCTATGCAACGACACATCTGCACACACACACACACACACACACACACACACCACACACACTCATACTCACTCCTTGCTATGGCATTCCAACATTTAACGGGAAACATCTCATTAAAGCGGGTCTATATCATCGCCCTGGCCACGTTTAATGACAAACGTATGGGAAGATTGAACGCACTACTGCGTCTTTACCCCCACAAGCATGCTTTGACTACTACTACTACTACTACTACGTGCTTTATGATGAATCTTACCGAACATATTCAATGCCATCTGCGATCGTAAAGGCCAACTCGAGCACCTTTGCCGGATTTATCGCCGGATAGATCAGAACTTACAAACATCCACTAGAGAGCTCACAATGTGCGAGTGCGTTGGCTCACTCGCATCATCATCAAGAGTTTTTTAGCTACACTACGTGATGTGTACCGCATCCGCCCCTGCCTCCTGCATATGGTAGCCGGAGATGGAGATGGAATTGAACCTCGGCATTCGTCGAGCTGTGTAGGCCATGATGTCTCCGATCACGCCTTTCAGGAGAAGAAAAGTCACGTGGGGGGAGGGGGGGAGACTCGGCAACGGTGTCGTGCACAAGACGCACAGCAGCAGCAGCAGCAGCAGCAGCAGGAGGAGGAGGAGGAGGAAGGGGAGAATTACAAGCCAAAGGGGTTGGCATGATATGCATAGACGAAAAATGGGAATCACTAGGAGGGGAACGGAGATATATTTTCGAGAACGTACTCATTGAGGGTGCTGGAGGGTAGATGAACGTGTTTCGGACCATAAATTCCTACGGGTGAGTACGTGTGTGTGTGTGTTTTCGCAATATTTGCTTTCAACAGGAGGAGCCGAAAAGTGCTATTAGATGTGGCCAAACCCCAACGTTCACTGGCGCTCTCGTTTGCATTTCTCCCCCCCCCCCCTTTCTTGCTACCTTCAATATGTCGTTTTGTATCGTTCCAGACAACTTCTCGGAGGAAACCTGTCGAAGCATTGATGATGATGATGATGGTGATGATGATGATGATCTTTTGCTGGGTGAAAAACAGTTTTGCATGTGGGCAATCATCGGCATCAGGGTCGGCCTTCAAAGATAATACTAGGCTTAAGTCATTGTTGTTCTCCAATAAAATAGTGCCGTAATTGATGATGATAATACCCCTTCTTCTTGGGCTGCGGCAACAAACATGCCTAAAATAGGAATAACGGCCCCGTTCATCGTCATCGATACTGAAACCTTTAGAGAGAAAGAGAGAGAGAGAGAGAGAGAGAGAGAGAGCAAAGGAATGGATGGATGGATTGATGATACAACGAACTTATATCAAGTTTCTCTATTCCTTCGGCAATACAGATTGCTCCATCGACGACCACACATCTGGCAGCGATTTGACAAGCTAATGCTATCTGATGATGAAAGAGATGTGAACATACCTTATCCAAAGGGAGGCCATCAAACAGGATTTTCATGTCCTCCACCTGAACAATGCAAGATATTCCCCGATATGACAAACATGTATTTTCTAATGAGGGGGGCAGTGGTGCGGTGCTAGTCGTAGATTGGCAGATCGGATCCCTCTCAATAAAATTCTCCATCTGTACGTACTCAGTACCGAATCAATCGCGACTCCGGCCATTCCTGCCGATTAAGGAGATTTCAATGATTACTTCTTTTGCAATGCTGCTTCACGATAATCCGCTTTACCATCGTGGAGGAGGGAAAACATAAAACCCCTCTTCCTCCTCTTCCTACACTAGTTACTATTAGTACCGCTACTACTACCACTACCACTACCACTGCTACGACTACTACTACTAATACTACTACTACTACCAACATCTCCAACAACTCTAGGATTGTCCGAATCGTATCCGCGATGTGTTGCCAGATCGAACGCCACACTCAAACCCTAGCAGCCAACATTGAACAGTATTTGATGATGGCGGCAGCAAGAGAGAGAAAGATAAGACACAGATACTCATAGTTCAGTAGCCCTCCACTTAGATTCTTAGAGACGGTTCTCTCCAGCTCGTACCTGCTGGCCCGCTGCCATATTTTTCTTATAAAAAGCATTTGACTCTTCAGCGGTACTAAAACTGAGTAATATGTCAGGGGAAGGAGAGAACGTCGCAATGGTCACTAATTGAACGACGAACTCTTTTTGCACTGCTGTTTTTTCGATAACGTTAATCGCAAAATATCCCTCCTTTATCCGTATTTTATGACTACAGCCAGAACGACGACATACCCGGCATACTGGCGAATGGTCCACGGTCTTCCTGTGTACATCGTTGCACGAACCTGATGATGATGTCGGCAGCAGGCCAATAGCAAGCGTTTGTGAGCCAGTGCCATTCATCGTAGAAGCAGAAGAATTTAGAGAAAAACAGCAGCGCACCCCTCTTCGGTATGGGAAGAAGCCAGGTAAAGAATCGTCCTCGCTGGTGTCCACAGAAGAGTACATGGGTTTCATCTGAGTAAATTGGGGAGGGTAAGAACGAGATGTTGCCGGAGAATGAGTACTTTCAACACTAACGTCGATGCCTTCGGGCGTGTGCCACACAAGATCCTCGGGACTTCGTCCACTTCTTTTCAATTCGCCTACAGCCTTATCCACCCACTCTTTCGGGGTTGCCCCTAGCCCCTCGGATGAGGAGAAACTCCTTCTGCGGATCTGGGCAGCAGCAGCAGCAGGGAGAAGGATCCTCATCTGTGAGTTTCGACTGTGTACGCTCGCACGGCAGCGGGTCTTCAGCAGGTGTTTGTACATGACCACGAGATCCGTTGTGAAAGGGAAGAGAGGTGAAGGGTTCGGTAGGTAGTATGTAGTATGTGTGCGAGCCCCCCCTGTTCGGATTGTAATGGATGCTCGTTCGGAAACCAGCACCAGACAACGCTCGGAGATATTGTCAAATTGAGGGTAAAACCATGCCATTTCACAACTGCGACAACACTCATGAAGTGATTCATTCCATTCTTTCAAGGGAAGCAAAAAGCAAAAAATGGAACCCATGCCTTCATGCAGCGACAATGATGGCCTTTTTGGGCACAGGAAGCTGGGCGACCTTTTTGAACTGCGGCATGGGTTCTCATTGATCCTCACGGTGATGGTTTAGCAGGCCCTTTCAAAAGTTGCAATGGACAGACAATGACACCACGTTGGATCGTGTGTCGAAGTGCACGAACGTGACTGGTTGGGATTGGGGGGGGTGCCAATCAGCATGTGAAGCACTGTGACCAACTTGCACGCAAAACCGATTTTGCACGGTGCAAAATTGATTTTGCAATGTCAAAAAACCGATTTTGCTTGCACACCGATTTTGCGGGGAAGCGCTTGTGATGAATGGAGTGTCAGTGCACTCTTTGTTCGTTCGATTGCGTGCATGCAAACGCCTGTTTCCCACCACGAGCGAGGCGCCCATTGAGTGCGTGCTGCAGCAAATGCGGGTTGTTCATCGTTCAATTTTCAGTTCAATGATCCTTCTGTGAGACGGGTGATCAATTGAGTCAAACTTGTTCAATGGTCACCCTCACCCACGTGCAGCAAGTGCAATGCAGCAGCTGCAGCGCCAATGTTTGTTGGTCTCCGCCATGATGCGTTTCATGCAATCATCGGACTTTGTGCGACGGGTCGTCTTGCGACGCATTGCCATTGTTGGATTGTTGCATCGCATCGCCACACCTCACCAGACCCAGCAAGCAGCAAGCATGGTGCAGGAGGTCAGACTGCATGATTCGCGGTGACACGTGTGTGACACACGTTGGAAGTTGGTGACGATTTCGGTGGTGTGAATGAAATCCTTCTCTGTGTCGCCACTCGCACGTTTCTTCTGCTGACCACGCTAGGTCGTCTGCTTGATTCTTCTTCTTCTTCTTCTTCTTCTTCTTCTTCCAGTTTTTCTTGCACTTTCTGCTTCTCCGGACCTCTCACTGCATCGCGGCTCTGACGTGATGCATCGCCTTGTGCGTGATTGGCTCAGCTGGCTAGCTGGTCAGCTCATCCACGTTCCATGCACTGTTCCCAGCTTCGTGAACCTCCACACACCTTGCTGTGCACGTGTTGAGAGGTGACGGCTAGACGGGCAACGTGCGTGGAGTGTCGCATCGCAGCCATGGACAATGAATGATGAACAATGAACAATGATGAAAAACCACATCTCCAAAGTGTGACGTGACACTTGCAGTGTGCGAAGTGCAGTGCCTCGAACTGGCTTCAGTGAGGACCAACACTGTGGCTCGAAGTGACTTCAGTGGGCTGGTGAGAACCAACTAGTGAAACAAAAAGGAATGGATGGAACAATGAACAATGAACAATGATGATGAACTGCATTTCCAAAACGGCAGAAAAGTGGAAGCGATCCCTTCACACTGCTTCAATTTGAAAAGGAGGTTTGCTCTGCGGAAACAATGAAACAATGATGAAAAACCACACTTCCCAAGGGGGATTCACTCCCCCGGGTTTTGGTCCGTGTCATGCTCGGCGGTTTTGCCCCGGCGTCAGCCGGGAAAATTTTTCGATTTCACCCAAAAAAATGCAAATTTTGTTCAAATTCCTCAATGTTTTCTTCAAAAACCATCCACAAAGTGTCCAGTGAAATTGCCCAAGATGCACATTGGTGGAACTCTTGGCATCGTGTCACTGGGATGTCTCAGATGTGCCCAACCCACTTCCCTGGCGCATGCAGATTTGATCAATGCTTTGTTCATCGTTCATTGTTCATCATTCCCGCCCTTCCCATCGATGTCTGAGAGTGGCGCTGTGAGCTGTGCAGTCCAAACGACAGCTCACATCGTGTGGTTGTTCCCGCTTCGATTCCTGCCGCAGCTTTGCGCAGCTGCATTGGGATGACAATGATTGGAAAAGTGAAGTCCATTCCACAACACACGCCTCACAGCTCTTCCCGTGCGTCGATCGCGTGACAACGATGACAACAATGCACAGCGCGTGCACGCTCTTCTGTGCTGCACGTGCCTGCACGTGACGATTTCAACGTCGCGACGTGTCTGGCTTCAATTTGATGATGAAGTGACAGGTGTGCATCAGAGTGGGAAGCTGTGAGTGCTTGCGTGCGCGCGCGCTGGGCACGCACACAGTGTGCCAGTGTGCGCCATCGCGCCCACACGTCTTGCTCGTGCGTCCAATCCCAAGCAGCTCTGGAGCTGCGCGTCGCGCATCACATCCAGCTTCATTGATCACCGCATCAGCACCGCCGTGCAGGCCGCTAGGAGCCACACATCGAAAACTCACCAAAGTCAAAACCACAAAAAAAAAAGCGCTTTTTTGGCGCGGAAACGTTCAATTTTGCGAATTTTGGAGTGGAACTTCTGGAGGTGATGGAGTTGCTGTTGACACGGCCTCTGAGCATGTTTTTTTGAGCCAACGCGCAAAGGGGACCCTTTCCGCGGCACCCAAAGTTTTTGCCCTCGATTTTTTTCCTTGAAAATCCACTTTTTTGCACCCCTTTCTGGACAATTCTGGACCTTCTCACACGTCCAGAAGTCTTCTGTGGTGCTTCGGAAGAAGTTTGGATTGGATTCCGAGCATGACACGGACCAAAACCCGGGGGAGTGAATCCCCCTTGACATTTCCAAAGTGTTGCAAGACACTTGCAGTGTGCAAAATGCAGTGCCTCGAACTGGTTGCGGATTTCTCGAGATTTCGGATTTCACGAGCAACAACAACGTCCTCCATGGCATTTGATGTACGAAAAAAGAAAAAAATCCCCTGCGTTTCGGATGTAGACTCTAAGAAAGGCGTTTCTTCACTTCAAACGAGTGGCGACCAAGAATTAAGAGTTGCTAATGTGATCACGAAATAGATGCGGTTTTCCGAAAAATAATCGAAAATTGAATGTCGTATCTATTAAACATCTCCTGCGGTTACACGTTACCAGCGTTACGCTTGGATAAAAATTTTAAGGCCGTTCTATCATCCCAAAAAGACGAGAAGACCTCTGACTAGACTAAGCGGCCGCTGGGGGGGGGGCCAGCCGTGATTGCCGCCATGATTAAGAAGGCCAACACGATGCCAGAGATCATGCATGGGATTGAGAGGGACGCGGCTAAATTTGTCGCCATGAACCACCGCCGCAGCTGTGGATTCAACGCGACGACCCTCCAGAAGCCACTCCCACGAGTCTCTGTCAGCGACTCCTTTGATTCGGAGAGAAATAGCAGTTACGGGACGCTTCAAAAGCGCAAGCTATACAACAAATCTGCCGATGGAAAACCCAAAAGGCTAGATCTAAAGTATCTGCACTCCAAGGTTTCCTGCACCCTTTTCATTTCATTTGCTATTCCTGCTCAATAAATGGCGTTTCTATAATTGCTGCAGCTGCTCGAGGATGCTCGGGCTGCCGTGCGATCCTCCAGTGACAGCAAAACTGAAGATTCAGTGAGGGCGGAGATGGGCAGCAAGAGAGGGGTACAGGAAAAGAAGGCTTCTGGTATTCGTTTGCTGAAGTGTAGATCTTTTAGAGATGAATGAAGCACGCGCTGAATCATTTTCACCGCTCTCACACACAAACGCACACAGACATACAGAGAGATGGATAGAAAGAGAGAGAGAGAGAGAGAGAGAGAGAGAGAGAGAGAGAGAGTACACTTACGTTGGTCATGCATACCTGTTGCGTGTATGTATTTGTGTGTGCGTATGTGTGTGCGTGCATAAGTGTGTATCGCACTCTCTTCCTTCCATCTATGCTCCCCTCCTCCTCCTCCTCCTCCTCCTCCTCCTCCTCCTCCTCCTCCTCCTCCTCCTCCTCCTCCTCCTCCTCTTTATCATTTATCATCTTTTTTGTTCGCAGCGAATAAGTGGAATCTGTTGGCCCCGGCGCCTATCCGTGACTTTCCCAGCTTTTCAAGCCGTACATCAAATACAACCTTTTCTGCCCTATCAAAGCGCTCGACAAGGTGGCCATTTATGTGATAGAGAAGCGCGTTGTTACGTCTCGCTTTTGCCAATTCATGATGAATGCGTATTAGATAATGTATGTATTTCTCTCTCTCTCTCTCTCTTCTCTCTCTCTCTCTCTCTGTGTGTGTGTGTGTGTATTCCACATCCAGGTCCTCGGCCGTTCATTCGGCTATTTACGAATATGAGGTAAATGATCTGCACAGCTACGACCTCTCTCTCTCCTCTCTCTCCCCTCCCCCCCCCCTCTCTCTCTATCATTGTGTGTGTGTGTGTGTGTGTGTGTGGTGTTCACCTACTTTCGTCTCTTTCCATCTGTACTTATGCTTCTGCCTGTACGTGTACAATCACAGAGAGCCAAATGGATGGAAATGCGGAATAAAAAGGAGACGCCAATGATGGACAATATGGAGGTCAGTCATTTATGTGTGAAAGAGAGATAGAGAGAGAGAGAGAGAGAGAGAGAGAGAGAGAGAAGGGGCGGGGAAAGGCTTTGAATAATGGTTGTTAGGAGATGTCCTGTAATTGTTTGAGGGTCGAAGATGCTTTATATGTGAATATTTTGTGCTTTGATCCTGACGTCTATGAGCGTTTCGATGCCAATGTGCTGCGTCCTCGTGTAATCTTGTTTTAGCTGTGTGCTGATAGTTTAAAATGCTCCCCGCACTGTTTTATATCTTAGGTGGTTATGATGAACAACATGTACAGCATGATAAGAGGTCCGTTCTTCCCCTCCCCCCACTACCATGTGAATGTATTTTGATTTAAGGCGTGTAAAGGCCGACGCAATACTGCTATTTGATGCGCGTGTGTTCTTCTCTTCCCAATGGGGTTGTCTGTCTTGACTTTGTAGGAGGAAACCTCGAAGACCAGATTTCAGAGCTACAAAATCTTTTCAAGACGGTGAGGTTGCTTAGCGTTAGATTGTTGAATATTGTTCCTTGTCAATGTGCTGGTGCACACGCCAACAACATGTATGGGCACTCTCCATTTCCTATTTCCACCTGCATGCATTTATCCCTCCCCCCCTGACTTTCAGGTCGGTATATCTCTCCGTCGGGAAGAGATTGAATTGCGCTTTCGCATCGGAGGGGAGAGGAGGGTGAGACCACATCGATCAATTTATGGGAGCTGTACGCTAACGTGCTGTGAGTGCGGTGTGCGTACATGGACATGTCCGCGTGTGTGTTTTGATGTGTTTGTGTTTGTGTGTGTGTGTGAGAGAGAGAGAGAGAGAGAGAGAGAGAGCGAGACCCCTTGCATCTTCACAAAACTAACCCTCCCCCCCCCGTCACCACTTCCAGCCGATATCCTTCCGAGACTTTTGCTACGCTGTAAAAGAGCTCCACCCAAGGTTTCGAGAGAAATTATCGAGGAGACAAGAAGCAAAGGTTTGGTGTGATAAATTAAATATCACATAGGCACACACACACACACACACACACACACACACATGCTGACACACACTTACGTATAATGTATATTTTAAATTATTTGTGTGTGCGTGCGAGTC
>ADNK01003366.1:110000-116739 GCA_000320545.1 Bigelowiella natans CCMP2755 | reverse complement strand
GCATACGGATGATGCTCTCAATATATATATATATATATATATATATATATATATATATATATATATATATATATATATATATATATATGAAGAGATTTCTCACGTCGCAGGCCTCAGAGTATTTCTTCTTCTCCAACAAGTGATTACGAATGTGTTGCGTCAAATGGCTCTTTGGGGGAAGACGATTAGAAAGTTTGAGTAATCTCGCCCAAATCTGAGGAGTAATGATATCTGGGTAATATCTTGTAAGAATCTCTCTAATCTGCTCCTCGTTGTGGGAGTTGTGAGCCTCTTTCTCTCTAATCTGATCATCGTTGTGGGAGTTGTGAGCCTCTTTCTCGATATCTAGATGGCCACTTCTTCCGACGTCAGACTCGTGCTGCTGCTGCCTACTGCTGGGATCTGGACGGCTTCTTCTATATCGACCAGAAAGTACCATGTTTGTCAACATCAACTGTAACGCGTAGCTCTGCGGATGTTCACTTCTCAAGAGGCACGCATTGACCCATTTAAGAACAAATCTGTATGATGATAAAAAAACATGCTATTTTTCATTTTCAGTTCGTTCATTCCGTAACTCATTCCTGAGAAGAATGGAAGAACCTTAGCGGATCTGAAGCGTCTCGGATTTTAAGTTCGAAATAAGCTCGATTCTTCGGATAGGTGTTAGAAAGACATATGTCAACTTCCCTGATCGCGAAAGAATCAGGGGATGTTTTCTTCTCAATGATGCTGTCAGGATCGTCACTCTTGCTTGTGTCATTGTCTGCATTCTCCAAGGATTCATGCATTTGAATACTCCCTTTCATCATCACTACACGCTTTTCATCACATTTAAACAACACGAACGGGCTCCATGTCCTTGTCCATCCATACGTGGGCTACTGAAGGAATGCTCCAAGAAAGTATTAAACCCTAGATTAATCCCGGGATTAATACCTGGAGATTATTCGGAGAGCGCTTTAACAACTCCGAGAACATCCTTTCGCGCGTTTCTCGTTTCAACGGATACCATCAATATTTTCAGAAATTTATTGTTTTTTTGTGCGAAAGATTAAAAAGTAAAAAAATAAAATTGCTTAAATACATTTTGTCGTTCAACGAAAATGTGTGTGAATCGTTTCTAAAATCTCAAACAATCCATTCTTAGTATCCTGAAATTGCTGGGAGGAGAGGTTCTGGAGCATGAAGACCGGAAGTTCGGGGATTAATAAAATTTGAACAGAATGCATAATGTTTTAAGATAAACATCAACCAAGTTGCATGACGCTGACAAAGTTTCCCATCACCCTTTTTTGTGCCGCATCTCAAACTCCAAGCACCTCGATTGACACGGCCGAAGTGGAACTGAGAGACCACCCTCCTTGTCGATTGGAGAGACACATTTGCGACCTAAAATGATGTCAAACAAAGAAAATGTGCATGCGGTAGGAACACACTAACTTAGTTCGGCGATACTTTTGTGAGAGTCTCTCTTTTTAGGTCCCGAACCGCCAGCAAGTTAAATCCCAGTGGCCTCAATTCAATTCCAAGGCTGATTCCATGGGAAAGCCCAAGTTTCAACAACAAACAAATAACCCTCTAATCCAAATACTCGCAGCTGCTAGGTCTCCGGACCAAAAAATCAGAGGTAGGTCGGTGTGAATTCTATCTTGCCTAGTCTCATAAATCTGATGATCAAGTCTTATTACATTACAGAACCTGCCGAGAAAAAGTTGAAAGAACTTGAGAATCAAAATCTGCAGCAGTATCTTTTC
Source organism: Bigelowiella natans CCMP2755 (assembly GCA_000320545.1). NCBI lineage: Eukaryota > Cercozoa > Chlorarachniophyceae > Bigelowiella > Bigelowiella natans. The sequence continues at coordinate 114,982 of ADNK01003366.1, read as the reverse complement.
TTCTTGTGCTCAGCACTTGCAAATGAAAAAGATGGGGTAAATCACGATATCCGCCAGCTTGCCGGTACTGAAATAAATAAATACGTAGACAAAGACGTGAATATTTGACACATTGCATTTTTTAGGTCTATGTCTGAAAAATGCCATCACTGCGAAGAGTGAACAGCAGCAGAAACGTAAGGCATAATAATGAGAATCGCGAGATCAAACAATGGAAAATGCCTTATACTGGGACTAAATTATAGTCTTTTACGATAGGCTTTCAAGAGCGATGGATTATGCTCCAAGAGCAAATGCGTGTTCAGATTCGCAACATGCTCCTGAACCTGCTGGGATCCCAGGCGAAAAGTAACAATAATCTCTATAACGAATGAATTGGAATTTAACACTGCAGTTTCTCATCTCTCTTCACTAATTCAGGTATCCGTTCCACGGCAGCCCTTGTCATTGCCAAGATCGCTGCAAGTGAAATTCCTCGTGGATATTGGAAAGGAGCTGTTAACCAACTCGTTGCACTCATGAAATCACCCGAAAGAATAGAAGCGTGCTTTTATACATTAGGATATATATGTGACGAATGTGCTCCATATCTAAAGGGCACTGAAAATGTGATCCTCAACATGATTTCCAAGGGATTGGCAGCGAATCAAAAAAACAACGGTATCAAGTTGGCAGCTGTGAAGGCCCTGACATATTCCCTGGAACTTGCTGAGCCGAACTTTGAGCGACCTAAGGAAAAGCAGCTTATATTTACCATGATTTTCAACGCTTCTACGTGCAGCGATGAGAGAGTAAGGGAAGCTGGAATCAGTTGTTTGGTTGAGGTTGCATCGAAATATTACGATCAAATGGGTCCTTTCATGCGTCAAATCTTCGAAATTACGAAAAAAGCCATCTGCAGCGATTCCGAAGAGGCTGGGAAGATGGGCATTGAATTCTGGTCGACTGTGGCTGAAACTGAAGCCGATCTGAAATGGAGCCACCAGGAGGCAGAGGAATCAGGAATGACGCCTCCTGATCAAAAAAGCTGCAATTTTACACAGGCAGCTATTTCATCACTGATTCCTTCACTTTGGAGCTGCCTCTCGAAGCAAAACGAGGATGTAGATGATGAAGAATGGAACTTAGCATCAGCAGCAGGATGCTGTTTGACGAAAATGAGCGAGGTGGCTGGAGATTCCGTAGTGAAGATGGTGCTTCCTCTTGTTGAAGGAAATATAAGAAATAAGGACTGGAGGGTACGTGATGCTGCTACTACAGCGTTTGCAACAATGCTTAATGGTCCAACAAAAGAAAAGCTGATACCTCTCGTGCAAAGAGCTTTCCCTGTAATATTAGAACACGTCAAAGATTCTAACGATGTTGTTAAGCACACCGCAGCTTGGACTATCGGTCGAATTTGCGAGGAAATCCCAGAAGTCATCACCCCAAAGGTGCTTCCTCATTTGATGAGAACCTTGATAATGGCGATGACTTTCAGCTCGAAGGTCGCCTCGAAAGCTTGCTATGCTGTAAGAAACCTAGCAGACGCTTTAGATCAAAACGACTCAGATGAACCATCAAACCCTTTGACAAAGTACTTCTATGATCTTATGAAATCCTTACTGGACGCGTCTAATCGGGAAGATGCTGATCAGGGACTAATGGCATCGGCCTATGAATGCATAGCTTCATTGATACATACAGCAGGGAAAGATAGTTATGAGACAATTAAGAAACTGATTCCCCACATGCTTAAACGCTTGGAAATGAGTGTAAACAAATCCAAAAATAACTCGGATACGAATAACGTAAACATCCAAGCTTATATCTGTGGTACCCTTGTTGTTTGTATTCGAAAGCTTCCTGTGAGTATCTTAGGGTCTTTTATGGACACGTTCATGCTAGCCTTTCTAGAGGTTCTAAAATGTGGTACCTCTGTCTGCCATGAAGAGGCTCTCCTGGGGGTCACCGAAGTGGTACGGAAAACGAAGGACAAGTGCATGAGATACATGAAAGCATTTACTCCTTTGCTCCTAAAGTCTCTGAATAACGTATTGGAAGTCCGTGTCTGCGGTATTGCAATTGGTCTTGCAGGAGATATTGTTGAGGCAGTAGGATCGAAAATCAAACCCATTGCAGATAATCTAGTTCAACACTTTTTGAACCTCCTTCAAAGTGCTGATTTAATGCGAGATGTGAAGCCCAGAGTTATCCATGCAATTGGGGGCATGGCTTTAGCCCTAGGAAAGGATTTCCAGAGATACTTACGACACGTCATGGGAATGCTTCAAAAAATGGCTCTGTACAAGTTTGAAGATCCTGATGAGGACGATATTGAGTTCATGAACCAACTTCGAGAAAGGTGGTTGTTGCGACCATTTAATTATTAGTATATCTGTAAGCGACATTATTGATCAAAATTCTGACTTGAATCATGTTTCTTCTATCACAGCCTCTTGGAAACATACACCTCGATCTTCGCAGGATTATCAGATGAAAATGCACAAAATTTATTCCGTCCTTATGTAGATAGTGTTTGGCAATTGATTTGCGTGGTTGGGAAAGACGAAGACACAGAAGATTCTGTTTTGATAAGCGCTGTCAGCTTAGTTGGGGACATCGCGAAAGGGTTTGGGTCACAGGCAACAGGTTTGGTGTCACAAACTGCTATTCAGGAGCTTCTTCACAAGAGCAGAAGACATTCCAACTCAAAGGTTCAAGAAAGGGCTCAATGGGCTCAGGATGAATGCCAAAAGGCTACCAGGCATTAATTATTATCACGTGATGCTTGTGTATTTAATTCAGTACACATCGACTGTCTATTTTTTTGACTTTCAAGCTATCATAATAACATAGTTGCCAAATTACGATGATCAGCACGTTACAACCTCATCGACACCGCAACTTGCACATTCATTGAATGCAAACACATGCCCCATTGTGCAATTCCACATTGCACAGCAGGCAGGATGGCAGACTAACCTAGTAACACATGTAGCTATATTTTCATTGTCGTGATATTGTTATATTTGATGATGATGATGATGATGAGAATGGCCTCGCTTCAGCTTGTCTAGTTGTTATACATCTAGCTTCTAGCTTGTGCTGGCATGCTGGCATGGCAATGCTGGAATGTCATTTGAGTACTAATAAAAGCAAGATGCGTGTTGTAGCTCCGACCACCGCTAGACCGATAGTGCTAGAGTGCACCTCTAGACCTGCATGCATGCTAGCTAGCTAGCATGCTGCGCTCATACTAGCTTGCCTCAACACGCCACGCCATCGTAGCCATGCTAGCTAGCTTGCTAGCTAGTGCTGTGCACGTCTAGCTAGCTAGCTAGATAGCTAGTTGTGGCTAAACTACACACAACTCTGAAAGTAGCTGACTAGCTAACTAGCTAACTAGCTAAATGCGACGCACGTGCAATGTGACCAGCTAGTAGCTAGCTATAGCCACAGTTAACGACATGCTCATGCGAATGCCACGCACCACACAGCTAGCGCGTGCGTGCTAGCTAGTGCACGTCCAGACATTGTCGTGCGTGCGCACGTGCACACAAACGGACATGCTAGCATGATGCATGTGTGCGATGCACATGCATCGTGCACACAGAGCTGTGCAGCTGAAACATCTTGCTTTCTTTCCATACTCTCGCATCACTGGCTAGCTGGCATGCATGAAATTGAAATTGGCAAGTGTTGCCGCCATCACATGAATGTGTGCCATCTAGCTGTGGGGTGGGAATCCTCGCGGGATATTCATGTTGTCACGAGGACAGTGTGAGCAGAAGCAGATGCCACATCTAGACATGCTAGCATGTTAGCATGTGACATATGTGGTGTCGTGATGAAAGGCATGCTAGCATGCTAGCATGGATCATCAACTTCAATGCGAAGCACACGAACACCAACAGTGAAGATTGAGAAACCAATTGAATGCCATCATGATTCGAAACAATGACACGAAACTACTAACTGAAGCTGAAAAAGAAGCACGGACCGCTACGCGTGCTAGCGTGCTATGTGTAGTGCTGCACACATCGACGACAGGATGCAGATGCTTTCAAATGCCATGCATGAAACACATGACAGCGGAGACAAACAGATACAACACAAGCACTGTAGCCGCTGCTTTGCATAGCTACATCAGGATGACCATTGAAAAGGTTTAATCACTTCATTACATCCATCTCATATATATAAATATATCTAGCTAGCTGGCAAGATGCTAGATACACTAGTAGTAGTACACACGCACACACCTCTAGACCTAGCCACACACGCATCACACACACCTAAGAATATGTGTGTGTTTCTAGCTCAGCTAAATTTCTAGATGCATCGCATTTCTAATGTATCGTACTAATAATGCTAGAATGTAATAAGTCCAGGACTTAGCTGATCAGCATGCATGCTGCTACGCATGGTACTTCGAGCATAACATTGGATATTAATTATAAATCATCAAAGGGCGAAGCCTGGTTTCTTAACACTACCATTTTCACTGCCCATAAAATTGCTTTTATTTGTTGGGGATTCTGATACCAACCAGCGTTGTAATGGTGCAACCAGCATACTTCCAACGACAATCTTTTTTTAGAACAACAGCATAAATGATAAGGTAAAAAGATGTATATGCAAGACTTTTGACAATTATCATCGCATATCTTTGCACCCATACTATCTAGACTAGATGTAGACTATGGAAAAATATCATCATTGTAGGAAGAACCTGAAGAGGATGATAGATAAGGAGAGGAATTGAAATGGTTGCAACTGACACATCCGGATGTCCTGATATATTGAATCTGAATCAACCCCTTTCACGCGATAAGTATTAACATCTTTCCCACATCCCACAAAACATATTAGATATATATATATATATATATATATATATGTAATGTGTGCTTGTGTGTGTGTGTGTGTGTGTGTGTATAATGATCGATTCTACAATACAATACGAATAAAAATTATAAACAGTGTGCAGTATCAAAGAG
>ADNK01003366.1:97500-107500 GCA_000320545.1 Bigelowiella natans CCMP2755 | reverse complement strand
TCCATCAATCTGTACTCGTAATAAATTAAACAAATACACACACACACACACACACACACACACAGAGAGTATATGTCAGAGCGTCTCATTCTGTAATATATTCAGCATTGATCATGCAATTCTCACTTTGATGATTTCTTTGAAAAAGAAGGTCTGTTGTTGTAATATGTGAAGAAGGTTGTTCTATGTGGCCTTCATCACATGTAGACTTATTACATCAAGAGAGCTAGTCGCAAGCTTTATCAATCCGTTAGCCACCGTACACATCAAAAGAGGTGTCAAAACAAGGCTGAATACTTGAACCTGATGAATCAATGCAACGGGGGGGGGGGAGGGGGGGGTAGTTTGTTCTATTATGAGGATTTAAAGATAAATATACCATCACAGCTACTAGATTACTACTTCTCTTGGTAGATCAGAACCAGTGATAGAAATGATGATGTTGATGATGATGGATATTCGTATTAATGTCTTATATTATTAACATGATGATAATAATGTCCAAAGAGTAGCATCAAATTTTATGTTGAGAGTTGCAACCGTGAGATGAATCTTCCATTGGAATAACGTATCCTTAAGTTGCCTTGTTAAAGATACAACATTTTTTTTGCTCAGAGCGATGGTATCAATGCATACGTTAATGACATTTCAACCTCATCTTCAAAGATAGGCCTATGATGAAGAAAATAGAAGCCACCGCGAATTTGACAGTTATAGTTGGCCTCAAAGGTCCTCCCTTATTGGTAGTAGAAAAACATGGCAGCAGGTCCCAAATAAATCGATGCATTTGATATTAGTTATTACGACAATTTGTCTACTAGGCTTTTTCTCCTCCTTTGCCGCCCACCTTCTTCCCAACCCATGGGGCCAGATGAGCAAAGAGGATGGCTAAACACACGCCGATGATAAACCATTGTCTCTTAGCACGTGATGCTAGATATTTAATTCTTTCAGTACTGCCATCCAGTAGCTTGCCACCGACACCCATGTCTGTCCGTAGCGAACAGAGGCGCGTCGTCTGTGTGTCTATATGTGCTTAGATGCACTGAGGACTGTTCTATTGTCGTTGTACGGAAATATAGACCATTCTTAAATAAATATGTTCTCACAAACGAAGAAAAAGAAGAAGTTGTTACCTGTCGGTAAACCTAGTTCTCCTCGTATTCTCTCACAACAATGTCCTTTCGGGGTTGTCGTACGTACAGATCTGCGCCACTCGTAGTTTACTACTAGAAATGTCGATCGTCCAAAAAAACACATCCATTTCTTCTTGCTTTTGAAAATTGTACAGAAACTGATTGACGTCATCATAGATTACAGGCTGTTTTCATAGTATGAACTCGTAACGGTTACATTTTTTACAAGTACATTTCCTAGAGTCTTAGTTGGCTACCTTCAGTCAAACCTAATATTCTTATTCCTCCTTTTCTCCTTCTTCCATAACTTACAAATGAAACAATAAAACATCGGTGTTTCAACCTTTTTTCTTTGTCACAAGCTCTATGATGTTTCTAATCTTCCTGGGAGAATAATACTGCACTTCAATTCCTAATAATCGAACAATTTTCAATGGTTAAACTTCTTAGGAAAAACGAGAGAAAAAGAGACAGTAGCAAGCAAGTATGTATGAGTCGATGAACAGAAGAAGATAGTCCAATTCTCTATACCTCAACTCTTTATTTGGTCTCAAGCCTCAATCAGAAGAAGCATTCCCCTTAAATTGGGTAGAACTGAGCTGGGGGAGAAAATACAGCAATGCAGGGTTACCTCACCGATTTGGAGGACAATAAGACGAGGTAGAATATCCTCGATGATGTAAAACATCAATTATCTTACGTACTCTCGCAAAGGTATTATGTTGTGGCAAATACGGCTCTCATTGCATTCAAGAATCATGAGCAGTACATGAATTCGTATCTTTCTGGAGGGTCGAAGGAGAAGATTAAACTTATCAAATATGAAATGGAGCTCAGAGAATCAAGACGTAAGCTATGATTTCTCATAAAAAGTAAACGCACTATCTTTCTTGATGGTACTCATATCCTTTGATTAGGTGTTCAAGTTGATGGGAATGAGTTCTGTATACACTTGGACACGTGTAAAGAAAGCAAAAATGGGATAAGGCAATATCTACGAAGGTTTCTAAAGTTGAAAATGGTATACTAGCTGCACAATTAATTTCTTGCAATATTTTTTTGTTTCATAGACGATACCTCACAAAATCAAGTAAACAAGCTTCGGTACGTATTTCCCATCAAAGTAGTGGAGATTAATTTTGTCTAAGTTGGGTTTCGGACAGGCTTGGAGCGACTATCTTTCAGTTTTCACACTGGAGGCTATGAATGGTTATTTCCACTGCTTATTAATTTGAGACAAAATCTTCGTATTTCGCCATTAAATTCTTTGTTTGTATTCTATTATCTTCCCTGAATTACCTTTGTAATCAGTAGTTATGTTTTTGGTCATTCAATCTTTCCCTACTACTGCTGATACCCACATCCTACTATTCTTAATACTATAACGTTGGTTGCCGTGTTATTACTTTCTTTCATCATTTTCACACTACAAAATGCTACTACTATAGCTCGTGGTGATATCCCCATTCCTGGAAGCTTGAATACCGCAATCAAAGTGTGTGGACATTATATTACAAAATTTTTCGAGAATGATCCGAAGGTACTATCTATCTACAATGGCAGAAAAAGTAGTAGTAGTAGTAGTAGTAGCAGCGAAATTTGTTACTACATTCATACCACTTGTAAACAATGTACGTTGATGTCACATGCCAACAGTTTGCCAACATGAATAAGAAAGCGAGGGATACTGCATCATCATCATTTTCTGTTGGTCTCATTAAAGTATGGGCATAATTCATCATGATCATGTTGATCAATATTACGCAATTGATCATATCAGTACGTGAGGTGTTTGACTCGAGTCCCTGGAAAGCATAATGTACCGCAGGAGGAGTTTGCACATACTACTACTACTACTACTACTACTACTAACGATACTGATGATGATAGTGTTGATGATGAGATTGTGATCATGATATGACAACTTGTCTAATCTACATAACGCCATTGATGAAGTAACGAGGATATTCTTCGATTTATCAGAACAAGAACAACGAAATTGTAGAAATTGAGAAGGTACGATTTCTTATTTGAAGACGGATCATACACCCTATCAACACTATTCGTAATAATATATATATATATATATATATATATATTTATAGATGATGACATTGTCTCCAGTATTGATCATCATCATTATATTTGTGAGAGATATGTTCGTTATTCTGTATCATCGTCATCGTCGTCATCGTCGTCGTTATGGTCATGACAAGATGGCTGCTGAGATGGTTACTGGAGCAGCGTCGATAAATCCAGGCACTGACATTTGTTTAGGTGGGGTGCTTTCAACTTGTTGATGGTGTTGCTTTGTAATCATTGTGCATCGGTACAGAAGAGCCTATGTACTAAGTTTCTCATATTAGTTTTGTTGTCTTCAACAAACACCGAATATTAATAACCCCCGCCTTTCCTGCTAACTCTTGATGTTCCGATTATAATAATTACTACTACTACTACAACTTCTACGTGACTACTACGATGACATTGTGTGTAGCAGCATTGGTACTACCCTATATTATTCTTGGTTGGTTGTACGATGACTGTTATATTATGTGATGATGTATGTAGTTGTCGGGACCTTGTGTCGGTTATTGGATTTACTTCCTGAGACTATTCTCACTCGTTCTCTGATGGCAACCTTTAAATCATGCACCGATGACAAAACCAAAGTAGTAGTAGTAGTAGTAGTAGTAGTAGTAGCAGTAATAGTTGTAGTGTTGATTTTGATTTTATTTTCAAATTAAAAGGACCTTATGATTATACATCAGCTATGATTATGCTAATGCAGCACTGTCTTTTCTTGCTATGATGGTAGTTGGAGACTCTTCGTAGAAGCATTCATACAGTGAACGAAGAGGAAAGCTTTGAGGTTGAGCAGAAGGAGGGAGAAAAAGATCAATATGGAAGAGGAAAACGAGGAAAAAAAGTCAAAGAAACGAATGTAAGGAGGAAGAAACACGCTAGTCAGTTGTGATCGTCATATATAGTCAATTAGTAGTAGCAGTAGTAGTAGTAGTAGTAGTAGTAGTAGTGATAGTCGTTCTGGTCATTGCAGGAAGAAATATGAAAGCAGAAGTATGAATTGGAAAGCAATTGGTTTTTAGAAAGCACCTGACCGATGTTTCTTCGACGACGCACCAAACCCCCACGTATCCTCCATCTTGGACTTCGAATCCTGAATTCATTTTCCATCAATATTCTCTTCCTTTTATTCTTCCTCTTCTTCTCCTTTTCCATCATTCTTATGATTATGATCATCACCATGCCCATCTTCATCACTTCACTGTTCTAGGCTGCTTCTCCTCCTATATCTGTCAATGCGCTGCGGTTGACTCGCAAAAGAAAACTGAAAAAGATCAAAGTTTCTGTAAACAACGGGGTTCGTACGTACGCTGTTATCATCATCATGATGCTACTACAACTACGACTACTACTACTGCTGCTGCTGCTACTTACACTACAATATTGATGATGCTGTACGTGTAAAGCAGTAGTATCCTATATATTACTACTTTACTATTGCATAACAAAGGGTCATCATATGCATGCACTACTACTACTACTACTACTACTACTACCACCACCAATTGTACATTATGGGATGGTCATATTTAAAGACCTCCTCCTTCTCATCATCACCATCATCATCATCATCACCTCCTCCTCCTCCTCCTCCTCCTCCTCCTCCTCCCTCCTCCTCAGGTATTGACTTGGAAGCCATGCTCAAAGAATTTCAAACAGTTACTTAAGTGACGATGATGAAGATGATAGGATGATCAATATGATGGGGAGAGGGAAGAGGAAGAGGGGGGGAGAAGAAGGCACTGAGGATAACGATTCAAAAATGAAGAATATGAACTAGCCTAGCTAAAATTATTCTAAAACCATCATCTTCATCATCATCATCATCATCATCATCATCATTATCAATAGTGTCATTGTTGTCATCTACCCGCCATGCTGACAAGGAATAATACGTGATACTTCCACTTAGATTTGAATTGAAAAAGAGCACGTTGTACTCTCCGGTGCCAGATTGGCCTCTAAACAGACGGTTGTTGTTGTTGTTGTTTATGATGATGTTGTTGTCATTATTTATGTGATGTGATGTGATGTGATGTGATGTGATGGATGATGATGATGGGCAATGGGAAGAAGTATACTATTATCAACTCTTAGATTGTTTTGAGGAGTGAGTTCGAGGATGTGATGTCGTCATCGTCTTAGAATGATGATTTTTAAAAATTTATTTAAATAAATCAGACGATGATATATATAAAATATTATTTTATATCTAAAATGAGTATGTGAGACTTTCCCTCTACTGTTAAGCCGTAGTTCTGTACTTCCTAAGTGGTACTACAGGTGTAGTATTATACGTAAATACATGTGTGCTTATTTGCCTTATCACCGAGGATAAAAACAGCTTGTACATTTTACTTGTACTCATCTATCAGTCTCATGAAGCATCGAAGGATTTCGATTCGATTGTTGCAAGAAAATGTCGCCATTGATCTAGCATTTGCTGATGAGGTAGCACAATTATTATTTATTATTATACACTACTAGTTTTAGTACTAATACTTGCTCGCATCAGCACAACTTCATAACCCACTAGCACTACCTGTAAATATAAATGACACTTGTTTCCACCCACCTGTTTTGTTGTGTAGTATTATTACAGTAGCATCATAAACACCATCTCCTTGATTGATTGATTGATTGATTGATCACGTCGTCTGCTGTAAATTAGGACGCTTATGATCAATACTTCCCAATGCTTCAGGCTGCATGTAAAGGTGGTAACAAATCCATCATAAGTTACTATAAATTTGATATGTACTTGCTGACATTAGTCTCATATACGTATATATAAGTATATATAGAAAGCTGTGTATGCACATTGTCATCATATCTTAATTATCATCATCATCATCATCATCTTCATATTTTCATCTTCCTCCTTAGTCGATGATCTCAATATCACATCATCCTTATCATCATATTGCCATAATTATCACACTGCTACTACTACTACTAGTACTACTACTACTACTATTAGCACTACTACTACTACCACTACTAAGTTGTTTACACAACATTTGAAATATCGTTCAGAATTGATCCACCCTGATGCTGCACAGTCTGATGATAGGTCGTCAACTGTAGTAGTAATATTAGTAGTAATAGTGGCAATTTCTATTCTTCACATTTTTTCCTGCAGTTGTTATGTCTGCTATTATTATCCGCTTGCACCTGCTGCATTGATATTTCTGTTCCGTTTGGTTGAGTTTAATAACAAAGATAGGAATGGCAAACCTGACCATCACCACCACCACCATTTTTTGTATTAACATAATGATCGTAATCATCATGTTTAGCATCATCATCATCATCTCATCATTGTCATCATCATCATCATCATCATCATCAATTCCCGCAACTACTACTAGGTCTGTTGCACTGATAAGCGTGTACGGAGAATCTCCACGCACAACGTAAGTCGTTTAGACTGAGGATGAAGGAGACAATTTACATGACTCAGTACAAACACACACACACACACACACACACACACGGAGAGAGAGAGAGAGAGAGAGAGAGAGAGAGAGAGAGAGAAATGGAGAAAAATGGTAGATTTCGATGTACTTTCCTTGAGTCAAATAATATCGTAATTAATACGCAGATTTGTGTGCATGTATTTGATATATATATATATATATATATATATATAATATATATAGTGCAATTTATGCAAGGAGTCCGATAAATAGCAGCACTAAGCAGAATCAAGGTGTACAACACATACATACGTGCATACGAACATACACTAATGCAGTTGTCAGAGGACGTCATACTTATTGATCTAAAGTCACTTCAGAGATTAATGATCACAAATATATGTCAACGTATGATTGCTGGTCTATCTGCCTTAACAAGTCTTAGAACAACACACATAAGAGATATTTAACAAAAAAATAAAAAAACCAGCAGCGGCAGCAGCAATCCTATCCCTAATAGAATCAGATGGTGCATTATTATTATTGTTATAGGCTCATGATGCTTGCTTTATTGCTTCTGATCATGCGACATAATCCTCCTCCTCCTCCTCCTCCTCCACTGTGTTCTGTACTGCTACTGCTGCTACTACTCCTAAAACCGACTACTACTACTATTACTACTACTCCTCCTCCTCCTCCTCCTCCTACTACTACTACTCCTAAAACGTAGGCATAAAATTTGAGGAAGAGTCTGGAGATGATGATACACGTATAGAGAGAGTAGCAACAAATTCTACAGAATTCACTGAATCAAGAGGTTCTGTTTGACATGATGTGTGTTTCGTTACTACAGTATTGATTGATCATTATTTTTCTCAATGCACAGCTGGTGTTACAACACGCACAATCTAACACACATAATAATAGTGATAATAATAACAATAATCATAATAACAAAAATAACCCTTCTGTGTATAAGAAAGAATTTGTACTGCTATTACTACTACTATTTGATAATGTGTGTGTGTTGTGTGTGTTGTGTGTGTATGAGCAGATTATCCTCCACAGGAGCCGCAACTGATGGAGTTTCGTAGAGAAGAGAGACATCCTACTAATACTTCGTCGTCAATGCACTCGCCCCCTATCTCTGAAGAAGCAGCAGCAGCAGCAGCAAGGATACCAACAAGAATTGAAATCGATTATTTAGTACAAATGGTATGTGAGTGAGTGAGTGAGTGTGAGTGAATTGGGTAAGGAGGAGAAGTCTATCAGAGGGATGATGTAGAGGTGCTTTATTGAATTCCTCCTCTCCTGTGGTAGTGGTAGTGGTAGTAGTAAGATATAATCTGACAGCAGTAGCAGCAGCAACAGCAGCCATTTATTATTCGAATAAAACGACGACGATGTTGTCCAATAGTAGCGAGCATTCTCCTTGAACAACTTCTTCTTTCTCACCTTATGATGATGATGATGATGATGTGGAATTCCTCTTCAATCTTCATATCGAAATATTAATTTATCAACTATTAAAATACACAAGTGACCATTATATTAATGATAAAAATCATCGTCATTATCGAGATTTTATTGTGAATTTGTTGCTCCTCTTTCCTTCCCCCCCTCTTTCTAAAAACAGATATTTGATTTGATTGACAACGATGGCACTGGAATCATTGATGCTGATAAGATTGAGCGAGTAGTTGTAGTACTACTAGTAGTAATAGAGGACTAAATATGAACTTCGTCCTATCACTACTACTATGTTTTTGTGTCAAAATAAATTCTAACAATTCCTTCTACTAATATTACATCCCGTATATGGTAACTGACTTAAATCATGATGATGTTGTTGATGATGATGATGAAAGAGCATGGAAAAACTACCGCTAAGTGCCGAGGTACCTCATACTATTTTCCACACACACACACACAGTTTACATACTACATGGTTGCACACCATCACCCCCATGCCTACTTACTTTATTTTAATTAGGAGGCTAACATCAGATCGATCTGAGTAGTAGTAATAGTAGTCGTAGTAGTAGTAGCAGTCGTCGTAGTAGTAGTAGTAGGCCATCTGCAAGTTATAATGAATCATCACATTACTACTTCTCTACTACTACTACTACTACTACTACTACTACTACTAGGAATCAATGAAACCGAGCGATGTTCTAGATGTATGGAAAATGGGCCGAAAGGAACTAACTTTCCCAGTCTTTCGGGATTACATAAGAAACCAAAACTTTGATAAAAATGAGCAAGTTCTCAAGGTAACTCTTACCATTAAGAACGATCATTATTAAGATGTGTGTGTGTGTGTGTGTGTGTGTATGTGTGTGTGCGGATTAGGAGGTATGAATCACATCGTTGATGCTTACTTACCAGCAATATTTACTTACACAACATATAATTAGGAATTTGCGAGTCGATACGGGGTCTTTCTTAGCAATAACACTGGGGGAGAAAGAAGTGGTAAGAATACTGGTAGTGATAGTAAGTAGCAGTGGCCAACATTGGTAATTGGAATGATACTGTTGACTTTGTCTGCAATCTGTAATGATAACCTCGAGAGCACACGTACTATGAAGCACATATATGTATGTACCTTTATATACATACATGTATTACAAGAACAACAACGACAACGACAACTACTACTACTACTACTACTACGACTGCAGCACCCTTCAAACAAACCTCCAGAAATAGAAGGACATTATAGCTAAGCATTTTATTCGTTTTCTCTCCTCCTCCTCCTCCTTCTCCTTTTCCTTGTCCTCTTCCTCCCGTATCTCTTCCTACAATAATGTACTGTTATTACATAATAGTGGAAAATAAATCAGTGGTAGGAGCAGGTTTGATGACTGGGGCAGCTTTGCCACATGGTAATAATGATACTAATAATAATGATAACAATGATAGTAACGTAACATACAGAGGAGCAGGATTAAGTCCTGACTCACATTGATGAAGGAAGAAGGTTGAGGACATGCTACTGCATGGAAAACCATGTAACACATTGTCATCATCGTGATTATTGCTAACATCAAATAAATTCATGTTTACAGACGACTCCCTAGCGCTTCCAAACCAACAAAAAATGGATGATAAAGAAACTGAGCAACACCAAGGAATGATGATGAATCTCCATCATGGAAACATGGCAGCCGATGGGGATGTGACGAGTGATGACATCGATAACAATCCAGTAATGTTGGCCAATCATGATGATGATGCTGATGATGCTGATGTGAGAAGAAAGTAGTGCTAGTGGTGGTGCTGGTGGTGGAGAAGGAGGAGAAAGAAGAGGACAACACATTTGAGAGTATTATTCTATTCAAATTTTATGTGATGATC
>ADNK01003366.1:40000-95000 GCA_000320545.1 Bigelowiella natans CCMP2755 | reverse complement strand
ACCTGACGTCAAACTACTGCAGATCTTGCTTCTAACTAATATGTCTATTATGAGTACATTTCTGGAACATAATTTAGTTACTCTAATTAACCAAAGTCATCACCATTATCATCATCATAATCACATTGAGTAGTAATGGTTAGAGTA
This sequence comes from Bigelowiella natans CCMP2755, assembly GCA_000320545.1. Taxonomy (NCBI): domain Eukaryota; phylum Cercozoa; class Chlorarachniophyceae; genus Bigelowiella; species Bigelowiella natans. Next base: position 94,853 of record ADNK01003366.1, on the reverse strand, counting down.
GTAGTAGTAGTAGTAGTAGTAGTAGTTATACAACACCTTGAGTAGCACAACAATAACAATAAATGATAATAATGGTAAAGGCGATGCTGATGATGATAATGACTTTCATATTGCCAGAATAAATCTGGGTCATCAGGTCTACTTGGATTTCACTCTCCACGTAGATCTTTCTCCCCCTCGTTTAATCATCATCAGCAGCATTCAGTAGCAGGTGGTGTTATAAATAAAAGATGATACCTTGCAGTCTTTCGTCTATCAGTCATTTAATCTAAGCACTACCTATATGTTGAGTAATGAATCAACCTTGTAAAGTATTCCATTAGTCATGATGTTTATCATCTTTATGATTTACCATTATCTTCGGCATCTTAGGGAGTCCTCCTATGCCTCATTCACCTAGGCCGGTAATCATTCTCATCATACAGTAGTAGTAGTAGTAGTAGTAGTAGTGATACTATCAACATGGATGAGGAGATGAAGAATTATCATTATTGACAAATTATTAGGAGAGTGACGCATCTGTAGTTGGGAGTCCAAACGAATATTATCGTTCAAATACGATGATAAGAAGTCCTGATAGAGGTAGTAGTATGTAAGTAACTAGCTGCTGTAAACAATTACTAGATACTACGACTGCTACTACTACAATAACGACCAGACTTAGGAATGGACACCTTATATTGTACAACAACATTTTTAGTAGAAGAAGCAGCAGCAGTAGTAGTTATATTATAATTGAGAATGAGGAGGAGGAGAAGGAGCAGGAGATGGAACTCAATTGTTGTTGTCGCTGATGCTTTTTCGAATTTGATAATGTCAACTTCTTGACGCATTGCCATTGTGTAATTCGTTTATTCCACACACACCCTCCCCTTTTCCTCCTCCTCTTCCTCCTCCTTCTCCTTCTCCTCCTTCGTGAATAATATAACGATTAGGCGATGAAAGTAGTTCATCAGTTGGGATGACTGCCAGTCCTCATAGCATTGGACTCTCAGGAACAACAACGGCAAAGGCAGCAGCAGCTTTATCAAAAATACAGTTTAAGCCATTAGTGAGTACTCTTAACACATGACTATGATGATGATGATGATGATGATGATGAAGAAGAACAATATACAAGAGAGAGAATCTAATCAGCCAAATTATTTCTGTTGATATGCAGTATTATTCATTGGGAGTGTGTGTTCGAATTAACTTGTACTTCTACTTACTGCTGCTGAAGTTGTGCATTTTTATCCATGTAGTAATAACAATAAAATTATATAATTATTCATGTAATAATAATGTCCCATGATTATGATAAGACCCCAGATGTCAGCAATACAGGAGGAGGAGGAGGAGTAGGAGATAATGGCAGCAGCAACAATAGCATGAAGAAGAATATGCACAACCAACTCCAAAATACTGCTACTACTTCATCTGGTTCACCACCATTATTGCCATCTCGTTGTCATCCCATTGATGATCGTCGTCAAAATGATGATGATGGTGATAATGTCGCACTAGCGAACAACAACGAGGACACCTATTATACTTATAGCACTTCAAGTCCAAGCCCTCCTCCTCCTCCTCTTCCATCCAGGATTTCGCCGAATACACAATCCAAACAAAATCCAAGGGGAATTGTTCATTCTTCAACAGCAGCAGCAGGTTCTCCACTACTGTCACCAGGAATAAAGGAAGAGAATATCAACCATTACCATGATGACCCTAGATTCCAACCTGCTGCTTACAGTAAAGACGGTAATAATTCGTAAACGACGTCGTAAAATATAGATATTTAAATAGTATGATGGTGATGATGATGATGATGATGGTGATGATGATGATGGTGATTGTGATGATGATTGAACCACTCAACACTTGGCTGAAAAGCTTGTTAATTTAAAAAGACAGACACAACAATTATTGTTTCTCATACTTTTCTTAGGAAAAACAATAACTCAAGGTAAACTTGAATTTGGCGCTCATCCGGTAGGTAGATAGCATTCAATGTTGTAAAGCTATATTACGAAGGGAAAATAGAAGAAGTCGATTAGATGTAGTATCAACCATCATCATAATATACACTAGAACACTGTTATTTAAACAAATTCTGACGAAAATAGTCTTTCTTTGTCAATTTCATTCACATTTTAATTCTGACGAATAAAGGCACCATGTAACATCATCATCCTCATCCACATCCCCATCAATCAATACGCTACTAGTTGAAAATGATGATGATGATGATGATGATGATATGTAAATTATTAATAAATATTACAGACTCCAACTCCAATTGGTGGTGGTAGTGGTGGTGGAATACCGCTAGTCAATAGATTGACGTCGTCAACAACAGCTAGTACTGCTCAATCGTCTAGAATAATGCACACACACAAAAGGTATTACTACTGCTACTAATACCAATATTTCTCAAAGGAAAAAAACAAAACAAAAACAACAATATACGGTTGTTTTTGTTGTGAGATTCCCTTGCTCTGATGGTGATGATACTACTACTACTACTAATGATACTTCTCATACTGATGCTATTGCTACTACTACTACTACTACTACTACTACTTTACTGATGAATTCTTGCTCTTCTCTTCTTTGTATTTATGAGTAACCTACTTGAGTGTGCAATGATCTCTTTCACATCTCATAACTTTCCTCTTAGCCTTTCACTCTATATTCTCCTCCTTCTTATAGGTCATTTCTTCCAAGAGGTACAAATATCACGCCGATGACAAGTCCACGGTATTTATTTATGCATGCATGCTGCCAAAATAAGAATCCAAATAACCCCTCCCTCTCTCCTCCCCAATGCTATATATTTATTTATTATTAATGTTGACATAAACATAGTACGTACGTCGTTAGAGTCTATCATTATGCATATGCCTCCCCATAGCAGCATCAGCAGTACCAGCAGTACCAGCAGAAGATGACTGTATAGGTGTATTGATTCATAAATTAATCACTTGTACTATTTTCTCTTCATAACAGCGCTTCGGTTCTATTGCACAAAAACTTCAACGAGGTGGTAGTAGTAGGACAATTAGATTACTAACCCAAAGCAAATAGTAGTAATAGTAGTAGTAGTAGTAGTAGTAGTAGTAGTAGCAGAAGTAGTTGTAGTGATCTGTGCTACTTCATTATTCTTTTATTAGTATACTACTACAAATTAGTAATAATAATTTGTGATAGTAGCCTAAACTAGTTCCAACTCTCTTCTTCAGACTGAATCAACACTTGCGGAGAATGTTGTGTCATTATCATCGAGTAGCTACTACAACCAGAAGGCTGCTGGTTCTCTATTAAAATCACCATCGACAGAATCAGTTTCATCATTACATCGAATACAACAAGAAGAAGAAGAACAAAAAGAACTACCAACAGCTCTTAACTCGTCTCCATCGTCTCCTCCTGCCATCAACCCTCAGGTAGTAAGAAGAATTCATAATGTGTGGAGTAGTATTAGTGAGGGGGGGAAGTAGAATATTGCTACTTTGCTTTACTTTGCTTTGTTTAATTAATCCCCCTAAGCTAAATACTTTGCTTTACTTTGCTTTGTTTAATTAATCCCCCTAAGCTAAACTAAACTAACCTAACCTAACCTAACCAACCTCCTTAATTTAATCCGTGGTCAAGATCATTACCTCACCTGCTCAAGTACTAGTATTCCCATAGTGTGCACTTTTGTTTCTTTCTTGTTTGCCATTTACCGTCGTCATTGTCACCATCCTCATCAATCATTATCATCAATCATTATCATCATCATCATCATCATCTTAAATGACAACAATAAGGCATTTCGAAAGCGATTCCACGCACAAGCTCAAGCTCAGCAGAGGATATCAATGCAGCAGCAGGAGGAGCATGAACAACAACATCATCAACTTGATAGCAGCGACGAAGTTCACATACCATTGTCATCATCACCGACTCTGTCGTCTTCAATGAGAGGAGATCACAAGCATGGGAATCAACGAAACCTCCGCCTACTTTCTCAAATCAGCGAGGGTTGTGAGGAGAATTCTAAACAAGAAAAACACAACAATCAACTCAAGGGAATAGCTCTATCTTCGAGTCTGGATGATGGTGATGATGATGTCGAGATTGTTGCTGCGAATGGAGAAACAAGAGCAAGAAGAAGAAGAAGAAGTGAAAGGAGGAAAGAGAAGGAAATGTTGGACCAGCAAATCCAAAGACTGGTGAACAAAAGGGATGAAATGTTGGAACAGCAAATTCAAAGACTTGTGAATAGCAACACTACCATCACAACAACATCATCATCTGGGAGAAGCAGAAGTTCCAGCAAGGAGATCATGGAGCAGCAGATTCAAAGACTTGTGAGTTTAACTGCCACTAGTACTACTAATAGTAACAACAACAACAACAACAATAAAGTAGTAAAGGAGAGAACAACAACCATGGATCACAGTTCAACATCACTGCACATGCCAAAAGTGCAGTAGCAAGAAAACGTCGTAGTAGTTGTAGTAGTAGTAGTAGTGGTGGTAAAGGATGACGAGGACGATGTTGCATGAATTTCACACACACAAACACAAACACACACACAATTTTTTTTTAGTGCTTCTTATTACTTTCCCTTTGCTACCTCTGCATGTGTTTCCTACTACTGCTGCTACTACTACTACTACTGCTGCTGCTACTATTATTGGTCTACTTGTTTTTAAGCTCAAGATGCAAGAAACACTTCTGGAAAAACTAGAAGTCCAACAAGAAATTATTTCGAAGCAAAATGATCAGCTGAACCTATCTACGTCTACTCCTCAACAGAATAGTAGTAGTAGTAGTAGTAGCAACAACCATCAGGTTTCTTCCATAGCAATATGCATGTATGTATGTATGTGTGTGTGTATGTATGAGTGTGTGAATGTGTATGTACGTGTGTGTGTGTGTGTGTGTGTGTGTGTGTGAACTATCTTCAAGCAATAAAACTGCACTTATTATGTAGAAGTAATAGTAGTAGTAGTAGTAGTAGTGTGTTACTTTGAATGCCGCTCATGTTGTACTACTACTACTATTACTACTACTACTACTACTACTACTATTACTATTACTACTACTACTACTACTACTACTACTACGTCACCCTGCAATAAATATAATACACATTTTTAGAACCATTTTTCTTTCTCGTTCATGTATCATTCCTCCTTCATAATTAGTTTTTTGTTGTCGCTATTGTTGTTGTATTTGTTGTTTATCGTGTTGTCAATTCTGTACTTTATTATATACTGTATAAACAAACCAATTAAACAGCAAAAAGTAGAAGAAAAGGATGTAAGAGAAGGAAAGAGAGGTGACAGGACGATGATGACGACGTTGATACAAGTAAGTGCACAGAAGAATGTCCTCTCGTCTACTACTACTACTACTAGTGCTGCTTCCACTTCTTCTTCTTCTTCTTCTTCTTCTTCTTCTTCTTCTTCTTCACTACTACTACTACTACTACTACTACAATCTTTTGAGCAGGAAATAATGATATGGTGGTGATGTATATGCACTACTTCTGTTCAATTTATATGCAAATAATAACGACAAGAAAGATCGCACCCAATTGACATGATTCGGCATAAATACAGATCGTTTTTGTTTGTATTTATTCATATCACTAACATTAATTATTGTTATCTTATTTCAAGGAATCTAAGGAACAACCGATGAGAGAAGTAACAATGTCAATACTCTTCCTGGGAATAAGTTTAGAGCTCCTTTTTTCCTCCTCCTCCTCCTCGAAGAAAAGGCGATTATTCGGTAGCAGAATCAGCAGCAGAGAAGGAAGAGGAGAAAGAAGTGGTAATTAATCGAACATAGCATCTTCATATAATATATAATTATTCGAAATTAGAAAAGAACAAGTATCTTCTTATCTTCTCATCTTCTTCGGTTTTTTTGGTTCTGTAGTAACAAATAATGTTTCCACCATACATAGAGCACCATTCATATCGTTATTTATGTTCATAAATAAATGATTTCTATAAGCCAACTCAAAGGACAAATGATGATGATGATGACGACGATGATGATTTGATAATGATGATAAGAGTAATAAATGAAAATTATAATATTGTTGATATTATTATGGCAATAGATAGATGTGACTCAAGTGCTACTATGCTGCTGCTGCTGCTGCTGCTGCTGCTGCTCTCAATCATTTGCTATGGGGTGGTGCTTTGTCTTCTTTCTTCCTTCCTTCTGTCATAATTTCTACTTTGCATGCATTTGTTCTAAATTGTTGTTAAATATTCCACAGCAGCAGCAACTCCTCCCTACCAGCACAATAATCTAAAAGAAGATATCTGCCTTTCCGTGAGTAAACTCACGGGTATAGCAGTATCTCATATACGAATGTCAGATATATTACCAGCAGAAGAAGAAAGAGGAGGAGGTCATATGATTAGAGTAGTAGTAGTAGTAGTAGCACTACAGTAATAAAAAGAAAATAGGTAAAATGAGTCTCTGCTATAAAATGTACATATCTTCTTCATCTAAAATATTAGCCCCCTTCTCAAATATTAAAAATGATGATAGATAGAATCTCTATCTGCTAATCAGTGATATTTTTAGTAGTAGCAGCAATAGCAGTAGTAGTAGTAAAAGTAGTAATGGTAGTCTCCCAAACACCACCCCATTTAACTTTTACCCACTACTACTAGTAGTAGTAGTAGTCTCAATATAATGTTGTTTTTTGTGCCTTTTGTGTGCTACTACTTCTCCTCCTCCTCCTCCTCCTCCTACTACTACTACTACTACTACTACTACTTACTACTGCAATGACAAAGGTTGCGGTGGTATCCGGGGTAAAGTCAATATCCTTTTTCCATCTAATCGTCATGCAGAAGCTTTTAGAAATCAGTATGTAGTAGTAGTAGTAGTAGTAGTAGTAGTTGCAGTAGTAGCTAACTGAGAGTTTAAATTGTCTTTGGTGTAATTCTTACTGGTATTGTCAAAATATTGTTGTTGTTGTTAATGATGATGATGATGATGATGATGATGATGATGCTACTCAGGAGACCTCTTCGAGTTTATCTTGATAGATGTCGTTTTCATGGAATTATTGAATCCATACACTTGAGATCAACAGTGAGGAGATTCTACCGTAAGTTATATAATACAACAACATTTTACTAGTACCTGAGTTGCAAGTAATAATATAAATAGTATCTATTATCTTCCACCCAGGGGATGATGACACCATCATTACATATAGATATATAACGGAACGCTAGTACAGCACTACTTTCTCATCTACGTAAAGCAGTATTATACATAATTTCCCTCCCCCTTCTCCTCCTTATCCTCCTCCTCTTCCTTCTCGCACTATCCCACTTACTCACTCATTAGCTCAATTATGGTTATGCAGCCAATATACAAAGCAAACAATAGTAAACACGACTACAACTCCAATATATAAAGCAAACTATACAACCCCAATATACAAAGCAAACAATAGCAAACACGACTACAACAACTACTACTGCTTGTTGTTCTTCTTCTTCTTTAACGATGACTACCACTTGCCATTACAGCTACTCTTATTTGTACTATTGTTTTTGCTGGAGGTCGCTACTGCTTATAACACTGATTGATAGAGTGATTGATTGAATGAGTGATTGATGATGGAATTGCAGGTCCCACTAGTTCTACTTCGTGGCAAGAGCAACAAGGAGGACAGCAGACCCAACAACCTGATCAAATCATCAATGTCACAGATACTACTACTACTGCAAGTGCTAAAGCAGCAGAATATAGTGTTGGTAGAGATGGTGGTGATGATGACAGAAAGCAGAATAATCGGGCGATGGGGTCGTCAATTGGGAAAAGAAGTAGTAGGCAGCAGCAGCAGCTACAGCAAGATAAGAAGACTGACAACCTACAACAAAATGGGGGGTTGAGCCGCAACAATCGTAGTAGTGGGAGGGAAACCAAAGTAGGAGCTAACAGCAGCAGCATATCACCAGCAAATATTTCACCTATCGTTCATTCGTCTGACAACAGGTTGTGTAGTCATTATTATTATTATATTTATGATAGGTGATTCATCAACGAAGATATAATGATGATGATGATGATGATGATGATGATGATGAATAGTAAGAACATGACAAGAAGGCTTTACTAAAAACGATATTCCTTTTTTTACTTGAGATTGAGAGTGAGGTTGGGTAGATCTTCTGTTTGTGCTGCTGCTGCTACTTACTGGTGTTGTGTCAATCGTGCTGCAGTCTGTCCTGTATTTCGTCCTCCTCCTCGTCATATTAACAAATTGTATGATGATGTTGTACTACTATGTTGTTGTCACTTACAGATTATCATATCCTCCTCATCCCCCTCCTCCTCCTCCTCTTCCTCTTCCGCTTCCTCTAAACAGTCACAAGATTTACTCCTCTCAGCATCAAGACAGAAAACATATTTTTGCTGCTACTGCTGCTGCTGCTGCTGCGACAACGATAACCGGTGATAAATCCTCAGTAGCTAGAAGAGGAAATCAAAACCCCTCCATTCTAAGCTCGTTGCGGTCTCAAAACGCTCGCAAATACTCAAATGAGGTGAGCGCTATTACTCGACGTGTTCGTCGTCCTTTCGATTATAAGAAGTTGGCCAGAGTATCAGGAAGTCTAAGAGACCCTCAATGTAGTGTTTTCCCATGGAAGTTTCAAGAGTCAAGGTGGTGCTCTAGTCCTTGTATTGATATGATATTATATGATAGTAGTAGTAGTAGTAGTAGTAGTAGTAGCGGGCAAATTATATATAACCGAGGAGAAGCTCGTCCTTTTCACCATACTTTCAATCTAAGAATCAGCTATCTGCTTGGACAAATGGGCTCTGTTTCACATGAAGTTTTGATGATGTCACAGGAAGAACTTCATGAATAGGAAAGAAATTCGAAACGAATACATGGCCTATATGAAGGTATTATTTGCGTGATTACACGCAAATTTTATATGTATATTACATATATATATATATATATATATATATATATATATACTGAATTTGTGTGGTAAATGAGTGTATTCCTGTGTGTGTGTGTGGTGTCGTACGAATAGGAATTAAAAGGCATCGAAGGGTTTATGGGTAGTTGGAATACTCACTAATGGCAGCAGAGCATGTAATGGAGAGGTCAGACTTCCATAACGATACTGTTTGGTGAGGTTAAAGATTTCAGTTGCCACGGAATTTATTTAAAATTGTGAAATGCAGTGATCTCGTTGATCACTAACATCATTCCGTAGTGAGGCTGCGCCTTGAATTGAAGAGTGAACAATCAACGGTCACGCTAGCACGGTATAGAGCGCACATGTGCGTATGTCACATGTTCATGTCCTTTCCACGCTGCGTGTGCGTGAAGCCCAACAAAGTTTGTAACCACCAAATTCATGCACGATCGAACACATTGTCTAGTCATTTGCAGCCGGCAGCAGCCATTAATTTGTTTGCACGCTGCTACTACGCTATCTAACTAGCTATGGCTAACAAGTTGTTCATCGTGCACGCATAGCATGATCGACACCACTAGAAGAAGTGAGTGATTCAGAAATTCACAGAATGGCAAGTGGAAACGCAGAGCGACCTGTGCACACGCTGTACACAATCATTGGTTGAACTATTGATGTACTACGTGATGGTTATACGATTGCTGTAAATAAAATTGCATGAGTGCGCAAATGATGCGTGCGGGTCCAATAATGACGCAAGGGTTGCTGTTCGACGTATACACATCGCACATTGCATGCACACACACCTCATAGCGTAGCGCCGCATCGCATTGCGTTTAGCTGTACGTCACGACAGAAATGCACATGCAGCGTGTCCAACAGCCACTGGGCTTTGTTTCGATCACACTGCTAAGCTACTTGATCAATCATTGCGCACACACACACGTACGCGCGGGATGATGACGAATGACACTTTCGAATTTTGCTGCTAATGCTGATCTGCAAGCTGCACTCATTGCGCTTGGACGTGTTGGCCGATCGCCAGCATGTTGCGATGATCGCGACTGCAGCGTGCCACACATACAGCGCTACATTATCATGTAACATATCATTATCCTACGCATGTGTGCATGATGGAAGCCATCTATATGTAAGCGTATTTCAGCTTCAAAGCATTAGCTGTGCTTTTGTGTTCCAAGTAGGATCGAAATAGGACGCATCAAGTCTACTGCACTGGATCCATTCCTCGATGATAATCACTTAAATAATGTTACAGATAGTCCATCCATATCGATATGCGCCGCCATTAACGAAATTAGTCACCAAACCTTTTGTCCATTGCAAAGAGACACCGCCAATAAGTCGTGAAATGGAATTCAAAGTCAAGAAAGGTACCTTCAAGGTTTCGATTGCTTTTATCAAATCCTTCGTTGAAGCTACATCTAAGTCTTTCTGCTCGAAAACAAAGAGTGATTTACTAATTGCTTTATTTCCAAAGTTTCGGGTCTACTACAACTTACAATATTGATTCCCAACAAGAGCGATCTTCCCGTTAAGCCGATCTTTGCTACTAAATTTCTTGCGAGAAGGCTTATATACGGGTCCTCCCTATGTACAATTGTTAATATTAAAATACTTGATTTTCCATAACGTGGCTGCAGCAGAGAATAATAGCTTTTTTCAAACTAGCCAGCGCTTGTATAATTGATACCTCTTTCCAATTAGTGTCTTCGTACTATATGTGACATCTTTAGAAGTAGCTCCCGCACTTAAAGATTTAGTATCCCTTTCAGCTGTTACCTAATATTCCAAAGATAGACGTCGTTTTGTGCGTTATACAATAGGGATAATGTAGGACTTATCACGAACCAAAGTGCCACATTTTCCGTTCTGAGTGGCGATTATGAAGACCTTATTGGAATACGCTGTGAGTACCAGGTCAGTGAGGACACCGTTTATTGTCACTTTGCCCTTTCGGACATTTTTCTCTAAAGGGTGTTGCTGCTGCTGTTGTCTATTGCTGCCATTCATATTCGGTGGTGGTGGGTGTGCGAATCCTGCCTCGCCGTCCTGTTGCTGTTCTCGATCTCCTCGTTGTGCTATTTAATTATTATTGTTGAGATGGGGGGTCCTCCTCCTCCTCCTCCTCCTCGTTCGTCTTCTAGCTCTCTGATGGTTGTTGTTATTGTTGCAATTAGTGTTATAATTCTTACATTGTAATAGACATTACTTTAAGCCTAAATAATCGGAGAAAATTTATCAAATATTTTCTCTCGTGATAACAAATTATGGAATTCATTTTAAAATAAATAAATATATAGTGGGATGTTTTGAGTGTTATTTCTGGACTAAATATGGAATATTTGTACTACAAGATAGATTGTGGAGTGTGAGCATCTAATCTACCTACCCTACTACTACTACTACTACTCAAGGAGGAACCATCCTCCCCCTCCTCCCTCCATCCCTCCCTCCTCCTCGTAGATATTCATACTCAGTCACTGTTAGCATCTACCTACCTACCCTACTGCTCAAAGAGCCATCCATCCTCCTCCTCCCTCCATCCGTCCCTCTTCCTGGTAGATATTCACAGTCAGTCACTGTTACTAGATTTACCGCTACTACTACTACTACTACTACTACTAACAACTACTACTAACTACTACTACCACTACCACTACTACTACTGCTACTCAGTTGCACCAATAAGTTGAAACATCACCAGCCTTAACTAGAGAGCAGCCTGGGGAGCAACCTGGTTAGAGTGTCATACCACGAAGTACTGCAGAACACATATCGGAAGAAGGCAAAGTCTTCAGGATAACCATTGGAAGAAAACTAATGCTCAATGAGGGGATAGCAACATAGTAGAAATTGATGTTGAGGAATAGCTCAGAGGAAACTTAATCTGTAACTTTATACATCACCCAAGAAGTGAGTGATACATGGGGTTAGAGAGAGAACTTACCGATTTACGAGCACCCATGAAGTCTCATCCTCATGAATCCACGCCCCTTCTCATTGCAACACATCCTTCTAGAGCTAGTGATGAAAAATTACCCACTGGTTTTCTTGGTGAAAAAGGAGAAGATCTGCCTGAAATTATTGCTGGAGAAGACATCTCGTTGTCGGTATTTGAGGAAGCTTGGTTGATATTCAAGATTGGCCTTCCAAACGTCATGCAACAGCTTTCAGGATATGGGGTGACTATTTCCTCGTTGGTCTTGGTTGGACGTTTAGCAGGACCTCAGCAATTGGGAGGAATTGCTGTCGGTTCTACCTTTGGGAGGTAGATGATAATAATGATGATGATGAAGAGATTACGGAATGTAGTAGTAGTAGTTTCCAATAACCTGCAGAATTGGTAAATATCCTTTTCACCATTCATGACCTTATATTACTCTATTGATCACATTTCCTCCTGATGACGACTACTACTACAACAACTACTTCGATCCGTATGATGATGATGTATTTACTTGTACTCAGTATGGTAGGATCTACAATTCTCCTTGGATTATCGGAAGGTATAGACACTCTAAGCTCTCAGGTTGTTTGGTCAAGATGTTGTTGCTGTTGTTGTTGTTATATTGTTGATGGTGGTGATTCTATCAGTGGTAGTAGTTTATAGTCTTATTATTTTGTGCTGCTTACTACTCTGCATTCACGATTATGGACTGTTACGGTTACTTGATGATGAAATGGTGGTGGTGAATACGATGTGCGGCTAAGTAGTACCTAATACATTATTTCATGTTTAATAATGACTTTCGCTCCTCCATGATTCTTCGATGTTCGAATATTATCGCTGTTGTTGTTTGTTGTTGTTTGTTGTTGTTGTTGTTGTTGTTGTTTTTGTTGGTGTTGACCAAGGCATATGGAAGAAAATGTTATCATCTCATGCTCGAGGTAGTAATTCATTCTACTAAGTAGTAACAGTAGTATTAGTATTCGTATGAGTAGTAGTTGTAGAATGTGTGTGTGTGTGTGTGTGTGTGATATATATATATATATATATATATATATATATTGGGCTGGGGGCAGTGAATCTAACAATGTTTGCCTTTTTTATCACACTCTGAATCATGACTGATCCATATAACAGATTCTTTTAAGAGGCATCATTTTGCTATTTATCGTTGCTTCAATCGGTTGGTTGCACCTACTACTACCTTTGATCCTAGTACATAAATGTATTTGTATTTTGCATCATATAGATTCTTCTCCTACCACTAAGTGATGATGATATAATCTCTTTTATAATTTATCTAATTACCAGATGCAGCCATATTTTACAATTCGGAGAAAATTTTCCTGTATCTTGGTATATATATATATATATATATATATATATATATATGCATATCTTTACATGCAGAAATAATAATCAAACACACACACACACACACAGACACACACACACACACACACATCCTCAGAGAGAGAGAGAGAGAGAGAGAGAGAGAGAGAGAAAACACAGCTAATAGTACCAACAATGAATCCATATTGTCGTGTTTTCAGGGCAAACTGTTGATATGGCAAAGATAGCCAGCAACTACGTCAGGTGACTTTAAATAGGCATTCTTCTTGACTGATAACATCATCATATGATAGCATGTGTTTACTGTTACTTAACTACGGCTACATAATACTCGAATAGATATAACAACATGCGAAGAAGTTCAGCACACACATCATCGTCAAAATAGATATAATAATTGACCTAACACTTCATACCAACAGCTTGTTGTACCAGCATCATCATCGTCATCATCATCAACTATCAGGTTTTTAATCCCAGGCACATATGGTTACGCTCTGTCGCTGGCCTTTCAACGATATTTGTCTGCACAGGTAGTAGGTAGTACGTAATAGGATGTGTGTGTGTGTGTTTGAGCTACTACTCTCTCGGTATTGTTACTGCTTGCCTCTTGCCATTTCCACTACTTTTGTTGAAAATCTGTTAATATTATTATCACAATTATTGTGATTAATTAATATTATTATCATTTTCATTATCAAGGGTGTTACCCGGCCATTATGGTATGTATCTGGATTTACGTTACCGATACATATAATGGTGACGTATTATTTAGTTGGAGTTCTCAAATTAGGTAATGATGATGACTAATACAACCAACAGTAACAATGACAATAGTAACCATGAATCAATAGGAAGGTACTCACTTTGTATGTTTGCGAGCACATTTTATATGCAAACACTTCTTCTACATGTACATAGATCTTCAATAAATCAATGAATGAACCGTACCTGCCTTGAATATATTCTTCTCTGCTCAATAATCCGAAAAAGAAACCAAGATGATATATTATCTACTGCGTTTCAAGGACGATTTATACTCTCTTCTTTTGTTTCCCCTGCCAAGGACTTATTATTGATGTTGTTTGTCTTAATACCCCTTTTATTTAAATATCTTCTTCTTCTTCTTCTTCTTTTTCTCCGATGTAAAATAGGCGAGAGAGGAGCTGCAGCAGCTTGGTATGTGTGACAGTGATGATGATGAGTCTTATGCTTCCTAATTTATAATTGTGTTGTTGTTGATGATGATTGTGATGATTTTTAAGGTAAATGAGCACAATATGCTTGGTGTTAGTACTAATGCATAATATACGTTTGTAGTAGTAGCTATAGTAGTATTTCATGACCTATACTACATATTATTTCTCCGATAATATATCTAAGAATATCTCTCTTCTTTCCTCCTCATCGTCATCGTCATCATCAACTACTACTACTACTACTACTACTACTACTACTCAGGTCAATAACCCACATACTAAGAGGCCTTGTCCTCGTTATCTGTAAGTAACAACTATCTAACACAATACAATATATTAGAGAGAGAGAGAGAGAGAGAGAGAGAGAGAGAGAGTAAATATTAGGAGAGTAATGTTAATTTACATAGTATTTGCGTAGTAGACTAAATATTTATCCATACATTGAATTAGTAATTGATGATTCTTCTTGATAGTCACCGTACAAATGAAGATGTCAAACTCAGTAGTAGTACAGACCAATGTCTGTGCAAGGGTAATAATAATAATCAATGATATAGTCAGATAGAACACTATATCACGGGAAGAAGACTATTTATTTTAGAAGCAGCACATTCTCCTCCTCCTCCTCCTTCAAATCAATCATATGTTTTTGAGGTGTTGTTCCTTCTTCTTAATCAGCCCCTCCCTCCCTTGAGCATCATGCATTATCATCATCATCATCATAGCCCATTTCTTGATTACTGGCAAACAATCAAAATGGATGATGACGATCGATGACGACGATGATGATAATAATACACAATATTGACCACAGCTAAGTAGTAGTAGCAACAACGGTTATCCTGCTCCTACTTCTCCTCCTCAATCGAAATCTGGAACGGTGATAATCGCTGCTGCTGCCTCCTTAAGAGGATGGAATCAAATGCTTGCAATCTCAGTACCAGCTGTATCAATGCTGGTAAAATCCCCCTCCTCCTATCCAAATGACGCACAACAGTAGAGAGAGAGAAAGGCCCTTCTTCTTCTTCTTCCTACTTACTTGTGTATTATCGTCGTCATGGTATATTTATTGGTAGGCATGCGAATTCTGGGCATTTGAAGTCCTGGTGCTCATGGCTGGAACTCTACCTAATCCTGATGTACGTAGTATATCGATAATAATTCAACAACCATCATCACGAACACTACAACTACAGTACTTACAGACAGCAAATACGACAATCTGTCTTATTTAATTACCAAAATGTATTAGTTGTACATCTCTCTTCCTCTCTTGAAATAGTAGTAGTATGACTTGTAAGATGATGAATTGTGTTATTATTCTCTTGTTTATACTGTATTATTATCGATCAGGTTCAAGTCATTTCGATGACAATCATTCTAAACATCACAGCGTAAGTGTATGATTCTGTCCTATCCACCATCGCCCATACAATAACAATAACCATTTATGATCATTTGACTTATTATTTCTCTCCTATCTTCGCAATAATCAATGTATTACATGATGGTGTGTTATAGATTGATATTTATGTTCTCATCCGGAGTATCAATGGCGGTGTGCGTAAGAGTTGGAGCAAATCTAGGGTATTTCAAGATGTCAGTATGGATATATGCGTGTGTGTGAGAGAGAGGGGGGGGGGGGGGGTTATGTTGTTCGGTGATATGAATAAATGAAGTATAATATGAATAAGATGATATTTCGTGCTGCCATAGTATTTACTTGTACTATTTCTCTATTTTTCGTCATTATTACACCACTTAAATGCTGCCTTCTGATTGCTATGCTACTTCCCATATCATTCTCAATAAAGAAAACAAAGACAAAACAAACAAACGGAAGATTGATAATATATGTGGATTATTGAATGTAATTTCATTAAAATTGTCTACTGATGCACTTTGCACACCTTCCTCCTTAATTCCTTCTTTTCATCATTCATCTAACAAGTGCCGGAAGGGGAGAGGGGCCAAAGAAAATTCTAAAGGCAGCAATTGGTAGTAGTAGATGATCATAAACTATATTCGTGATACATATAAACACACACACACACACACACACATATGTATTTATATCTAGTAGTATCAAGATGTTATTCCTTTGTTTTATTGAATTTGCTACTGTCAATTATTAAATGTCGTGAATTAATTATTATTCTGCTATGTATAGGGAGGGTATGTAGAGTAGTAGCAGCGTGATTATCTATTATTTCGATAATACTACTATTATTACTATCTGGTATTTGTCGGCTACTACTGCACACTTGACTACTAATCACTAATGATTATTAATTACTGGTGATAATTTAGTTGTCTTCTTGCTGCAATGGCTGGTGGTGTGCATAATTCTCTTGTTACCGGTAATTTCTAATAAGTAGTAATTATAGTGTAATTATCACACTATTATTTATTATCACTTAAGATCAAGCTATACGTCAAGTTCTTCTTCTTCTATAGTACCCTGCTGCTGTCTGGGATGTTTTCTAATTGTTTTTTCTGATTTAAAATAAATCGTAACCGCCTCTTAATTGGACAATAATACGACGACAACGACGACGATACGAATATTCATTATACCAGTTGTTAGTAGTAGTACTACCTAGTCGAGAGATAGATAACAATCAGCCATGATTATCTAATATCTTCTTGTCATAATTCATTAGCTGCCACCAATACTATAACGTATTATTTGTGGTATTATTACAAACAACTGCTGTTTCCCACCTGTTATCTATCATCTTAGGGAATACGCACCCAGCTGCCCTTGCTCTTTGCCCCTCCCTCAACGACTAAAGCAATAGTTAGTAATGAAATCCAGTCTCTGGTGCGGTTACTGTTATTATGCGTGAAAATAGAAATGAGGCAGCAGAGTACTATTGATGATGATGATGATGATGATGATGATGATTATAGAAATAATAATAGAGATATGATCACTCATAATAACCATGCTTTCCATATATCACCATATTATCACAACTCAGGTCGGGGGAATTTGTTTTACAATGGTAGTTATTCAGCAGCTCTTTGACGGGCTCAAAGAGGTATGTTGGAAGGAGTGTGTAGAGATATATTTATTAGACCAAAAGATGTTTGGTATTATTTCA
Source organism: Bigelowiella natans CCMP2755 (assembly GCA_000320545.1). Lineage (NCBI taxonomy): Eukaryota > Cercozoa > Chlorarachniophyceae > Bigelowiella > Bigelowiella natans. Next base: position 77,272 of record ADNK01003366.1, on the reverse strand, counting down.
CACAACATATTTACCGCGTATATGTATGTATTGTGTGTGTACCATAATAGTTCTTATTTATATCATCATATTCAGAGAACAACGGTGTTTTTAGTAGAAAAGGAGAAGTGATAATGACGATGAATCGTATTGGACAACAATATCATCATGATCATTGCATGTTCTTCCTGATGGATTAGATTATGAATGGAATGCTAAGGGGTGCTGGCAAACAATCTCTTGGATTGGTGAGGAGTAAAGAAATGATGCAAATCAAACATAACTAACTACAATACCTTTTGTTCTTTCAACGCAGCAACACGTGGATTTGTGCATGTACATAGTAGTAGTTTAAATATCTCCTAATTGTTTATTTCTGTCATTATTCTATCTGACTCTCCTTCGTTGTCTCTTGTCGCATCATCATCTTCTGTGCTGCTGCTGCTGATTATTCTTGGGATTTCTACTCAATTTTTCTAATAATGAGAACCAGTATTAGAGAGTGAAGAGAGAGAGAGAGAGAGAGAGAGAGAGAGAGAGAGCCACCGTCATTGTTATATACTCCTAGATTGAAATTTTAGATCTCAACAGTTCCATAGTTTCTAATATTATTATATCACATTTAGGTTACATCGATTATAGCCTACTTTATCATTTGTTTACCTCTGGCCTACGTACTGGCATTTAAACATTTTTGTCACGAGGTAGATGGCTACTAATAGTGATACTGTGCAATTTGCACATACATCCAAAAAATTACGAGTAGTTACAATACTCCGATTTTCAGCTTTCTTTCAGCAAGTATGAAGAAGGTATCATCATCTTTTGGTGTGCTTTTCTCTCATTTCATTTGTTACTATTGCAGCAGCAGGAGAACTGCTTTTTGCCGAGAGGAGTTCCTGGGCTAGTACTTGCATGCACAACTGCATCGCTTATACACGCTATTTTAAATGGTTGTGTTATCTTCATTCACATCAATTGGCTGAAAGAGGTAAATTAATAAATACATGTAGTTGTTACATGGTGTACAAAAATAAACATTCTCTAGACATAGAACTCTCGCGATAACATGACTTAAACTCCAAAGGATAATATTATTTTGACACAAAAAATGTATGATTCCAGTAGAGTATTAGGGTATGAATGATGATGACCACTATGTTTACTAAATATTATAGGCTCAACGTTTGAAAAGTACAAATGCTACCTGAGAAGACAGAACAAGCTGTGGAAGAAGTTGCTGAAACAGTTGCTACTGCTGGAATGTATCATTGGATTTCTCATCATCTTTCACTGCTGCTATAAACTAGAGTGTGGTATGAGTAGCCTTGGTTGTTTTTCCAAGTTTCTTGTTGTGAGAGTAATCTATCTACTACCATTAGAATGCATTATAGATATTTGATTAGTACAGCTAATTATTGGTGGTTTTGCCATGATGATGAGCCGGTAATACATTGTCGTACACGTAGACAAAAGCAGTACGACTAAGCCATGTTTATGCTCCTGCGCCTCATGACTTTACTACCTCTAGCTTGGAAACAATATCGCTACACAAACGGTGTGTGTGCTATATTTTAATAAATCAAAAGCAGCTAAATGCATCTATGAATGAAAACCGCTAAACCATCTAAAATAAAGCTAAAATGTATTGGTGCTAGGGTAGTGCGTACGTACAGCTAATAGTAGTGTACGTGCGTGATTCATTGCATGTGACAACGCGTGATGATGCAACAAAAAAGTATCACTACACTATAAGCTAGCTCGTGCGGCATGCATGCACAGTAGGTTCGTCATCACAATGTCAACATGTTGACAACAACGACGCTCCAATCTATACATGATATAGCGTGGTACGTGCATGTGCAAATGCATGCAGATAGCCAACCTAGCCTCGTATCGTCACGTACGTTGTGTCGTTGCAATGCATGATGCTCTCTGCACTTTGTTAAACGAGGACTGGGATCTGTTTCCACGCGCCTACCACATATAGAGATTCCTGTCCGCCAAAGTATGCAACTCTGCACAGATCATGAGCTTTACTCATTATGCACAATCAACGTACACGTACCTACTCCACCATCGGAGTTTTAAAACTTTCTTACGAAGTTACATATTGCATCATATACGTCTAGATGTTTCTATGTTCATCATGATCTAGCATGCCAGGGGTGTAATGACTTCGTCTGCGGATCATAATCGACTTCAATTTATACATAAGCTATGAGCAATACACAGTTCTTTGTAATTCAAGTGCTGTCTCGATCACGATGACTTGCTTATGATGTTTCGGAAGGTTAGGAGCTGTACTACTAACAATTATACTAACCACTATGAGGGCTAGCATGATGATCCATTTTTGTGACACATAAATTGAAATGTTTCTTAAAGTTGTTCAAAGATTATTCATAGATTGGTGCATGATGCATGATTCAGCTTTGCTGATAGTAATAACTACATGGATGCTTTCTTCTGTAGAACATTATCGCTGATTAAGGCAGATTGAAATCGTGAAAGATCATCATCCTATATTAGTATTTCGATACTACTACTATGTTACTATTTTCTTTCTGCTTCTTCTTGTTCTTGCGACAACCAGGATGGGTACATCTCAAAGTCGCAGGAGAAAGTACTTGTGCGTCATCATTTTTGCCACTCATACTCATCGCTATTTAGTTGTTGAGCTTTTGAAGAATCTGACGATTTTATGCAAGAACGTATCATTTTGTGCGATTGATTGAACATGCCTAGATGATGCTGTAAGATGCTCATTATAGCATGTCTATATATAATGCTGTAAGACACTCCTCATAGCCAAAAAAATAAATAATAGTATATCACTAATCATCATCAATTATCATCATAAAGCTTCCTGTCACTACAAGCACTACCTGCAGGGCCACGTGTGCATCGAGAGCCGCGTAATATATTTGTGCAGGTGTTAATGGTCTTCTACTCCAGTTTGAGAATGCTTTTGACTGAATTGTTATCATCAAATTTCCGTTACACACCATGATGATGATGATGATGATGATGATGATGATGATTACACCACAATGTGAAATAACCAAAGATGCTATTTTTATTCTAAATATGTACTCCTTCTCAGACATGATGCATGCATGATCTTTTGACTACTCTGATTATTCCCAATTAGACACCAGCATCATCATCATCATCATCATCATATTCCTTGTTATCATTATGTGTACAGCTGTTACCTCACATCATCAAAAAAGATTGCTCATTCATGACTGTGTTCAGTACATATTCATTACTACCTTCTGCAAAGGTTTCCCAAGAAGTGACTGACCGAGCTTAGAAAGAGATTCAGGCGGTTTTTCTGTCTTCTTCTTCTTCTTCTTCTTCTTCTCACTCTTCTTTACAGCTGCTGCTGCTGCTGCTTTCAATTTCCACAACTCTTGAAGTTCTATGACTTGTGATGCTTTATCACTAAATGCGTGCACATGTGGAAAAGATCTGCAAACAAATGTAGTAGTAGTAGTAGAGCAGATAAGATATATGAGTATACTTTATGAGGTAGCATCTTCTTCTTAACATACTAATGATGACGTTGAAGAAACACCATATCGGATAAGTTACTTCAAATAAGATAAACTTTTTTGGTCATTTATTACTTCCTGCAATCCTTTAAATCTTGGCGAATTCCATGACCAATCTGAGAGAAGAAGCAAGTGAAATGAATGATACAAGAAAAAGCAGCACTACAACATCATCATCATCATGATCATCATCACCAATCATATATGCTGTTGTACATATGTAATATTAAGAGGGGAGATCATGACTAATTCTTCATATAATTTATAACAAACACTGCATATTGTGCATATTGTGTTGTTGTCGTACACTCGAAACACTGTCGTTCATCAATAACTTTATCTCTCCGCAATTATAAAGCACATTACTTTCTTGATTTTCGGATCTTGAAGAAGACGCCTTAACAGCTCATCCAAAACAGCAGCAGCAGCCGATTTATCTATGTTGTAACAGTAAGAAGTTAGTCATTTATACAAATATCTAATTCTCTTTCTCTTTATACTTAATATTCAATTTTGACATTATTATTATTATTATTATTATTATTATTCTTATGGCTATTTACCCCCCAAGCCAGAAACATACACATGCATTCAGACAGGAACCAACTGATGATTCATTGCTTTATCTAATTTCAAATAATACAACAACTTGATTTATCTAATTTCAAATAATACAACAATTCTACTGCAGCAAGTAATTGTGAAACAGACGTTGCAGTAGTAGCATCATCCGCATCGATAGTTCAATAATATATATATATATATATATATATATATATTCTTCCGGTATACCACTTTCCTCCTCTTCAAGTCCTTCCCCCCCCCCCTCTTCTTCTTCTCCTCCTCCTCCTCCTCCAAGAATAGTTAGAAGATCAATAAGGTACACTTTCTTAAGAGTTGCTATCTGAAGCAGCGACACTTTTTGAGGTGATCCTGATTGCATCAGTCAACAACAACAACAATAGTAATAATAATAATAGAAATCAGAACAATAAGAAGAATTTGTGACGATAAAATACATTTACTACTACTACTACTACTACTACTACTACTGCTTAACTTTCATACCTGCAAAGTCAAAATAAAGCAAGGTTGAAGGAACAAACACATATTTCCAATTCTTTCAATATTCGTGTTCTCTCCTTTTTATCATTATGATGCTGCTACCACATACTACTACTACTACTACAACTACCGTCAAAGGTGGGTGTTGATTCTGCGTCTATTCCTAGCCAGATTGAGTGATGGTTCTTGTCTTCTCCATCCTCCTCCTCCTCCTCCTCCTTACCATCCTTGTTATTTTTGTTGTCGTTGTTGTTGTAGGAATATACAATGGCTGATGATGATGATGATGATGATGGTGATACACTGGTGCTGCTGCTGCTGCTCGTTGTCATCAAGTAAGCCTCCATATTTCTCAAATCTGATGAGTCATAAGTCGTATTTTAACAAGAAGAAGAAGAAGAAGAAGAAGAAGAAGAAGAAGGATCACAACCGTTTAAAGAAGGCAGTATAATCATAGTAGTAGTACCCACACTAGAAATAAATGGAAAATACTAGTACTAGTACTAGTACTACAACTACTTCTACTACTACTACTACTGCTAAATACAACCTTCGATCGTCTCAACCCAAATAACGTCTACATCGTTTGGAAGTGTAATATACTCCAAACCATCATTTGCCTCATAAGATTTCCTATATTTGCCAAAGTCCCAGTACTCTTTCTCTGCGATTTCATAACGCGGAACAGTAGCATTCTTCTTAACATTATCATCATAATCAAAGGCTTGGAGAAATTGTCGTGGAAACTTGTAATCTCGTCTGTTTTGTGGAGCAACGGCGAACCAGACTTCGGTCAACACCTGGATGCGATCAAATCCACATCATAAGAATAATAACCTATGATAGGGAAAATATGAAACTAGTCACACAGTAGAATTGTTACTTCTTGTAGTGACTCAATATATATATATATATATATATATATATATATATAAATATATTGATATATATATATATATATATATATATATATACTAACATACATTCTTTAGTATTAATATAATGTGATGATGAGTCATAATAGCTACTATTCTCTCAATCTCCAATATCATATCAGATATATACACATCATACATTTCTCTTCCTCGCAAAGGACGATCAATCCTACGTACCTTATACTACTACTACTACAACAACAACAACAACAAGAACAGATATTGGCTATAGTAGCTTTTTTTACAGTGGCGGTGTTTAAATGATGATAATTGAAATTAACATTATCAAAGTAGTAGTAGTAGTAGCAGTAGTAGTAGTAGCAGTAGTAGGTTACATCTTTTGTCTTTGCTTCTCTTCCAATGCTTTTATTAATGCTTGTAATAACCTCAGATCTTTGATTTTATATCATATATACAAAAGCATAGCGAGGGTACGTGTATATTTTGTTCAAACTCCTCCATCCATTTGTGAGTATTAAATAAATAAATAACCATATCAAACTACTACTACTACTTTGTGAGATCATCTATTAATGCAAATGAAAGTGAGAGAGTAAGCAGATGTAATAATAACGATTGTTCGATGGAAAAACTACTACTCTCACTTTATCAGAAGAGTGAATAATGCCCGACAGTTTAATCAAATCAATGATGATGGTAGTAGTTGTTGGTGGTGATGATGATGGTAATGATGATGATGATGATGAATCATTATCACACCTGACAGATTTCTTGTTGCTGTCCTCTGCAACCGCAACCGCAAGATCCTTTCAGAATAATCCATGATAATATTAATAAAAGGAGAATAATTCATGATAATATCGATAAAAGGAGAGTGTAAGAGTAGTAGTAATAGTAGTACATATTTAATGATGGATGATTGCTATACACAATTAATTAATAAATGGGTAATGTATAATGATGGTTCTCTCGTCGTCAATGTTATTTTCTTGCCCTTCTTCTTCTTCTTCTTCTTCTTCTTCTTCTTCTTTCTATACCTCCTCAATATCATGTTACTATTATCGTTACTACGCAATGTATTAAACCATATGTATGATGTAGTTAACTGTTGTTACTACCAATGCATTGATCCTAATGTGTTACGTAATTATTAAATGTTATCATCATTACCAATGCATTCATCCTTATGTATTGACGAACCTGAGTAGTAGTAGTGGTAGTAGTAGGTAGTAAATAAACAGTAGTAGTGAAAATAATAATAATAATAATGAGGAATAACTTCGAATCTCTCTCCTATCATCGCTATATTCTAAACCACTCCTTGTCCTCCTCCTCCTCCTCCTCCTATTTCTCCTTGTCGATTTTAGTCGGTATCATCATCATCATCATCAGCAGCAGCAGCAGCAGCATCATTAAGAGCACCATGCCTCGGTCGTGGTCGTCCTTAAGACTTGGTGGAAATCTAATTTATTTTTCATAAAACAAAGAGGAAAGTTGATCATAGCGGCACTACTACTACTCATGAGTAGGAGGAGGAGGAGGAGGAGGAGAGTAAAGGATTGAAAAACAAACGAGTAGGAACATACAAAATGATAATGATGATGATGATGATAACGATGATGGTTGTAACGAAGAAGATGATAATCACACTACTACTACTACTACTACTACTACTACCACCAACCATGCCTCCAAACAACAGATTATGTAATTATCAATTGTTATTTTGTAGGATGTACTACCACGAATGATTTATATCACCACAAAAATGAAAATTATTAACAATAATAATCAACATAGATAACAACAACTACAACAACAACATATTTTCAAGTAATTCTTACTGATTTTGCATGCTGTTTTTCTTTGCATGCCTATAGGCAAAAATTGTTTTTTTTGCTTTTATTGCTTGAGTAATAAGACGTCGATGGGATCCGCTCCAATCTATGACAGCAAGATGAAAATGAAAATGAAGATGAAAATGAAGATGGAGATGAAGAAAGGGGGGGAACAAAACACTGAGATAGAAGCAAATATCACTAAAATCATCACCTTAATAAGTAGTTGTGGTAGTGTAGAACCAAGCCCAAATTCATCATCATCATCATCATCATCATCATCATCACTTCTTCTTTATCTTTTGTCGATGATTAGGTACCATTTGCTACATGCTTTTCTATATATATATATATATATATGATATGATATAATATAGTATACACAACTTGCTAGAACAGTGGCAGCTTTCATATCATTGCACTTGATCAAGTTGTCAATTGCGGTCGTCGAGCCATAGACTTTCATATCGCAAAGAGTAATCATCTGATAGATACAGGAGAATAGAAGGGATCCATATGATGTATTGTCATTATCATCAGAGAATACTTCTTACTGATTAGAGGTTGCTAGCAGCATACTACTACCTTAACGGCGATCTGACGTAGGCCCTGCTTTATGTAATATTCCACAGCATTTTGTTTCACAAAGTCCTCCACATTAGAAGTCAAAGAAGAAGAAAAAGAAGAAGGCCCGCTTTTATTATTATTATTATTATTATCTGTAGGGTTTTTATTACTACCCTCTTCCTGACCATAATGATCATGATTTTCATCGTCATTTTCATCGATATTCTTATTGTGAGGTATTGGTATTATGTGAGTTCTGTAAAATATCTCCATAAGTCTCACGAGCGTCCTTCCAGGTAGACTTGGTAACATGCGCTGCTGCTGCTGCTGCTGCTGCTGTAACCCACCACCAGTTGTTGAAGTAGTAGTAGTAGTGCAACGAGTAGTAGCAGTAGCAGCACCAACATTACCGGTATTAGCATCAGCAGCTTTTCTCAAAGATATTTCGACCCATTCCTTCACAAAGGTCTCGTAATCAACACCACGCCTATAATCATGCCTCCTCCCTGCTATATCAAAGCTTGCACAGCAATTTGACAGGTACTGAGGGGGGGAACGAGGAGGAGAAGGAGAGATACTAGTCTTCGTTGTCCTTGTTCTTGCACCGATAGAAGTAGTAGGTGTAGCAGTAGTAGTAGTAGTAGTAGCAGATGATGATGATGATGATGATGATAAATCCATCATCAGTAGTTGGCTGGATTCTGATTCAACCTCGCCAATACTTTCCAGAATCAAATGTACAACCGCCGTAAGCTCCGAATTGAACAAGGAGGTGGCTGCAGGAAGCAAATAAGTAAAGTAGCAAGATCGAAGAATGTGAAAAATGAGATGTCAGAGAGTGATGGTTCTTGCTTGTGATCGGTCGTGATCGGTAAAGTAATCAATCAATCGAATACTCCTCCTATCCTACTGCTACTACTACTACTACTACTACTACTACCATCATGAGAGAGATGATCGTCTCTGTTGAGCTGCTGGTGTAGATTTTTCGTCGTCGTTCTTCCACGTTCCAATCCACTCTCTTCTTCTTCCTTTTTTCCATTGGAGGAGGAGGGGGAGCATATAACTCCAACAATTACAGCGAGTGCGTAGTCCCATCGACTGTTCATGTCGCCGTTCAACGAAATTAAAACCTCTTTCACTTCTTCCTAAATTAGTTATGATGATGGTGGTGATGATGACAACCACAGCAGATCGTTAAAAGCAACCACCTTCAGTATCAAATAAATATCCTTTCGCCTACTGGCCGATCTACTATTCTTACTCCTCCATTCCTACAATCGAGCAACAAATCAACCTGTGACATTCACTACGCTGCGTGCTGCTTTGCTGATCGAACAATATGTGCAATTATTAGAATGAAAATAATACTAATACAAGGCGCCCAACAGCAAGTGCTACTTACTACCTTTTTGAGATGCGAAGCTAGTCGTAGATGTCCTTCAGCGTAATTTCGAAAATAATACCTATCAACCTCCTCCTCCTTCTCCTCCCTATTCTTCGTTCTTTTTTTTCTCCCCTCATCACCATCACCACACGTCGTTTTCATACTATTACTCGTTGAGTTCTTTGAAGAGTAGTAAGGTATTGAAGATGAAGATAATTGGAGAAGGCTGTTGCTGCGACTCATAACATTTTTTCGGAAATTTCCATATCGATAATCTGTTATACCTGCGGACAAAGGATTAACTGCTGAGAGCGCTGCTATTCTTCGATATCCGCATTTTGTTTGATGATGATGATGCATTCGATCAACTCGTCGTCTCCTGCTATTATCATCGCGCTGATGACGACCAAATCTTGCAGCATATCTCGAGGTCATTCTTGGAGGTGGTGATATTCTTACGAGCTGCCGCAACTGTTGCTTCATGTTCGATTTTGCATTTAATCCCATGCTGAAAAATGAGATAGAATTTGTCATTGCAATTCCAGTAGCTACCATTACACAGAGTGTTGCAATGTAGCCACTGTGAAAGCAGAAATCGCTAGAGGCAGTAGTTGTGCAATGGCCTGCCATGAAAGGTGTCATCGTCGTCGTTCTTCTTATTCTCCTCCTCCTTGTCGTCGTCCTTCCCCTCCTCGGCAAGACAGTGGCAGCATGGATCGATCTCAACGGGGCCTGGCGATGCTGATGTCTCTCTGGTGTTTGATCTGCATACAAGCACATATTTTTGTGAGTCTTAGAGGGGGAAAACACCATGCGACATGGAGATTCATTTGTTTTTTTTAGTTTGTCGGCTGCACAATGCATGCACAGTGGTCTGTCCTTGGGCATTCATGATGAATTCCCATTTTCAAATCCAATCAGTCCGCACTGAAGCTAGTTCGAGCGTGACGCGACGCTGCGCACGGTGGGTGAGTTGCTTCGTGCTGGCGTGGTTGGTGAACGCGATCAAAGTGAACCCTGAAACTTTCCTGTTGATTGAGGAGGACGTGGAAGCTGGTCAGCACAACCTGTCAATCAATGATCCTTTCTTGAACGCACCATTGAAACAGCTCATTCGATCATTCATTCACTCGCTCCACTGATGGTCCTTCAGTTCCAGAGTTGCACTGTGCACTGATCGATGCACTCACTTGTTTGTCATTCTGTGCCAGTGCGTTCATTGTCAACGCTGGAACGAGCCCATTGATTCACCCACTCAGGTGCAGCCGGGACACCTTGCTCAATCAAACTTAGCGTGTGTCGCAATCGATGCATCACTGGCTGTGACTGGCAACCGAGAACATTCACTCAATGGCACGTGGGCAAGCCCACCCTTTCACGCGCACAGTGCTGGCTAGCTGGAGTGCGACCACTGCAGCAGTGTCTTGCAGCATCGGCTCATTTCCATTTGTGTGCATCGGAGCTGCTCACTTGCACAATGCAATGCTCACTGCAGTTTGGGAGCGAGAATTCATGTTGTCAGGGCAGAAAGAGGACATGCACTCGTGCAAAGTCCTCAAGCATCATGTGCAAAGATTGAAATGTGCTTTGCATCAAGAAAAAAAGAGTGGATTGGAGCATCCCTCATGTCTCACTTGATCGCCACCAAATGCGTGCTCTCAGTGCTAGCTAGCTTGTCCATTGACTGTGGACACAATGAGCCAAAAAGAAGCAATCGAATCAAGCCAATTGAATTGCTACAAGTTCACAAAAACTTGTCATGGTCTGCGCACATCTTGCACGATGCGGTGCAGAGTTGGTGGTGCTAGTGAAGCACATCACCGCGCTTGTGATGATGCATTGGACTTGAGAATGGAATTCATGAAACAGTAGGGACTAGGATCCGTTTGCTTGTTGCGACATAGCTGCATAGCGTGTGCATCTTGCACAACCATTTTTTGCAATTTAACAATTCCAACTTACTTTGTACTGAAACTCTATCTATCGACGTTGCATGATTCACATCCGAAGAAAACATCGACATGACTAAAGCGTTGCATCACATGTTTAGTAACCACACATGTTTTTAAGAAAGATATATCGACTCATACACGACAATACCTCTCCTAATTTTTTCTTGAACTTGTTCTAAGACCACCGTGAGGTCAGGAAACCTCGAACTCAACAATGGCATGCAATCAAGTAGCTGCCTAACAACTTCGGACAATCGTTGCAAAACTTGCACAAAATTTCCCTCAAAATCTGGGGAAAGTGTAGCTGCATCACCGAAATTTTCTCCTGATGCCCACATATAGACTGCTGGGATCATACGAGGATTTGGAACGTATTCTTCGTCTCCTCCTCGGATGTCTACATTAACATTACCATCAGAATTGTATAAGGTGGTAACAAAAACAATTGAAAGAAAAGGACACAGAAATCGATCATGCTAAAGAGTTGTATTCACTGTCTTTGGGGATGCAAACATCATAAAATATGGGCTGAAAGGGTGTATATATATATATATATATATATATATATGTAGACATATTCATTTAGCTACATATTTTCTCTACCGTGACTTATTTGCAGAAGGGCTTTCAAAGAACTTTTAATCTCATTCCTTTCCCATTTCTCATCACCCTTTATCTCTATATTCAACATACGCTTCTTCCATCCTGGATACACCTTGCAGGTTATTTTATGTACAATGAGGAATCTAGGAATCAGGACAATATAGAGTCTCAAATTCCTTCTCTCACTGGACAACCTCTCCATTTCGGCGTAATATTTGAACATTCTATGACTTATGTTTCCAAACACACTTTGCCAATATTACTACACATTTTTTCTTTATATTTCGATTAGGTTTTGATGTTAACGATCTATCCTCACAATCATAATTTTCTCCAAAAATAATCATCATTGTATATCTTTATTTACATTTAATATACCAGCGCTGAGGCGACAGCAGCAAAACAAAGTGGATCTCGAGGATACAGATCAGAGTTTAGCCACGTCAACAGCACCTGATTAAGGGAGAGTTCGAACATAAAAATGATCAGAAAACACACTCAGAGTAGTACCGATCGCAAAGCTTACAATCAATCATCCCTGAACAACAAAGATGGATAACCAAACAATAACACTCCCACCCACCCTACCATTTACAAGCATCATTCTCGAATAGTATAGTATGTATCACTTCATATATCTAATTACCACAGAATCGCAGGCAATAATTTGAGCCGCACAAACGCCAATTTCGCTAACCTAAAATTTATTTGTACTCTATTTTATTTCTTCTCCCGGATAAAGGAGCTAAGTTCAGTGCACTTCATACTTGCTACCACTACTACCCTACTACAAAAGTAATGGATCAAGACGGGTCACAATCATCGTCATTGTCTTGCTTGTGTCGGTAAAGAGATAGCAGCAGAGCAGTATCATGTAGGCACATGTTTATATGATTCATTGCAAGATGACATGCAGCAACAACGAATACCTTTTTATCTTCCGTTACAAATCCTAACCTCATAAGAGTCATCAACCTCTCCTCATATAACGGCATTAAATATAGTGCTTGGTCTGAAAGCCTATACCTGAAAATGATCGCTATTTATAACCTTCATCTAATTCATCTAATACGCCGGAGAATACAAGCATGACATAACACACTAAAACACAACACAACTTTTTGAGAGAAATTTTTTATTTATTGCAGAGCAGCATGCAATGATTCTGCTACTGTGATGGTGGTGCGTATTATCTACGTTACTTAAGCCGGTCAATTTAGGATCATCAATTTCTTCTATCATCTACTACATAATATAGTAACGAGTAGTATCACCTCAATTCATCCAATATGGTTGACAAGAAATAACTGTCCTCACATCGCATTAAGTCGATTGTTCGAGCTGAAGTGTGAGGAAAGAGAAGAGGAAACTCAAGTGAAGTGATATCATGAAAACCAAGATTATTTCTGTTGTAAGTAAAAATTAAAATATACCCATTTTCGTCGTCATGGTCGCTGCATTTTGAAATTTTGATTTCAAATCCATCAGCATGTCGGTTAGCACCTAGTTGAGGACACAGATAATGTCGTAACTTACACACAGGTATGCCATGTCATGGAAGAAAGAATGAATTTATAGATATGCAATGTATTATCGTGGAACTGACACCACCTTTCTTTCTTGGATCAAAACTAGTACTTCCAATTTTAATTTGCTAATTGGGAAGCACATATTGAGTGAATAAATGAATGTTGTAAAGTCTAACGAGAGAATTCATCTCAAAGATAGAAAGTGCCCTAGCCAGTAGAATATGCCAGCTATTGCATAAATATTTTCTTCATACAATGACAAGTGTGCTGCTGCCTGTAATCGAGACGTGAAGAGAATAAGAGAAATAGTTAGAAAGATAAATCTAGCTACATACAGAATGCTATTATAAATTATTACTTGCTCTTTACTTCGCAACCCGCCCCATTTAGGATTCTGACGATTCTATCATGATGAATGTATCTTGACTGGTATTCCTGGGGTAGTAGCGCTGCTGCTGCCACATTTGAAGAAGGTGATAATGAAGACGATGATACTACATCGTCATCACCATCTCCATTCTTTTCCCTATCTTTACTGATACTGCTGCTGCTTCTATCATTATCATTTTTTGTTCTGGAAGCGACATCCTTCACCTTTTGGAGCAAGGAGCGTTATTTAAATTATTAATCAATTACTATTTTATCATTATTGATTTCTATGATGATAAAACAATGATCAGATCTATCATAATCAATGTATAGTTTTGATGGTTTTGATAATGAGATATTAGTCTATCTGGTCAAGTTTAGATGATAGCCGCTACTACCGCAAGAAGCGGGCATTGCTCCCAAAATAGGATGGATTAGTAATCAGCAGTTGAACGTATAATTATTTTATAGATGTTACCTTGACCCATATTCTACCACACTTTTGTTGCATACCAGGAATAGCAGCAATTACAGCTTCTCTTGGAAGTAAAATCTTCTCCGCTACCGTATTATCAATTATACGTGCGCATCGTACACAAATATTAATATTCATTACACAAATTAAAAACAAGATTGAAAATGTGTTTTGAAAATAGCTAGTCTTCTCTCTCTTGCTCTCTCTCTCTCTCTCTCCCTCTGTGTGTGTGTGTCTGTGTGTAGTGAACAAATGAGAGATCTAGGGTGATATTTGAGATTACATGTATGTGTCTTGCAGATCTATAACTACAAAATATTTAACATAATAATATTCTTACGAAATATTTATGTGAAGAGAGATTCATAATAAGTTCTTTTCCTTCTTCGGAAAAAAATATTGATATTGTCTGATCATTATTTCATTCAACCTGATACATATGTAGTTGTTGCAGCTTCTAAAGCTGTGCGATTTGGCTTCTTTCTTTGTCGTCCTTGTATTACTGGTGTACGAAGCTTGCCAATGCTGTGATGGCTAGTAGTAAAGGCAGCAGATTCCTCTTCTCCTCTTTGCTTTTCAACAAAAGCATTATCATCGTCTTTTTCGATGGCGTTATGAGAATCCTCTTGCTGTTCAAGGTCTGGAAGATACCTATAACAAATAGATGATATCGATTATTCTTTTGAGGTAGGTGAAACAGGATCCATGATCTACAACACATTAATTCGTCTATCCTCCTCTTCTTCCTCCTCCTGTTACAAATAAAAATACTGTCGAACTACTGAATAATTAGTGGAATGTGGAGAAGTATATGTCCCTTACTTGCGATGTTTTTGATGAATGATAGTTAAGATTTTTGATAAATAGTTTAGGATTTTTGTTTGGTTGGTAAAGTCCCCACTTTAAATGCTAAAATAAGATGCCTATGCTATTAATAAAAATACAATAGTATGATGATGATAAACCACATTGGACCATCATCATCATCATCATCAATATCATCAGCGACTCAGTAAATAGTATTATATCCCACCATAGCCTATCGTTAACTTTAAGCTTTGGACGAATTTGCTGCCTGGAATTGTAGTGGTAGTATTTATTATTGAAGAAGGAGGTAGCAATTACATGATAGTAACACACCCACAACACACACACACACACACACAAGTGTATATGAAGAGATATATGTATAAATATGTAGATAAGAATAAATGTGTATATTTTTTCCTGTGTATGTGAGTGCGTATTGTATTACGCATGTGTGCGTGAGTGCAAATGTACATTTGTTAAACCTGCTTAATTTATTTAAGATGGATGGGATAGACTTAAATCACCATTATTTTCTACTTGCTCGTAAATTGTTCACGTAGTCACTACCAAAGTTGCGATGATATCTTCTGATTTATATCCTTTATCCTCTCTCTATATTCCACTGCCTTTGCAAGCAACCCATCGATAGGCTGCAGGAAGGTAAGGGAAGAAGAAGTTGATGATGATGGTGATGCACGAAAACGATGACTAACTAATCAGATGTCTCTTTCTTTATTCACTTCCTCTCCTCCTCTTCATTCTTCTCCTCCTTCTCTTTGCTTGCCAAAGAAGGAAGCAGACGTGGTGAAAAAAGAAGCTGAAGGCGATAGTACATACATGCATGCATTTGAGTCGTCGTACATATTGTGTGTGTGTATATATATATATATATATATATATATATATATATATTAATATATCAATATATTTGTGTGGGTGTGTGTGAGTTGTGCGTGTTTGTATATAACTTATATACATTTGTGCTATTTATATGTTCTTTGATCCTCGTAATGAGATCCCACATGTGAGCCTTCGGACCTTCACAAAGTGATCTGATGATGATAAATGAGGTTTTGAAGATCATGATGATCAATTAATGGAGATTGATGATATTGATGATGATTGTGTCATCGTCGAGCATAATGTGCCAATACATGCTCCCTAACTACATACATACATCATGTAGTCTTCATCAGGGTGATAAATATAAAATAATTAAATAATAAAATTAGTGAAATGATCAAAATGCACCCACTAATCTTCTTCTTCGTATTTAGCTAGGTGATAATTTATATAATCCTCCTCCTCCTCCTCCTCCTCTTCCTCTAAATAATAAACCTTCTTAGAAGATCTTCTATGGTAAGAGATGCTGCAGACGCTGTCATACTAGTTGTTGGCGTTGTCGATGACTCTTTTTGCATGAGAAGGCTCAATACCAATTGGTCTCTTAATTTAAACCTATCATTTAGATGTAGATGTAGATGTAGTAGTAGTAGTATTTTTAGTAGTATATAAATGTCGTTTTACAAGTGGTGTTATTAGTTATAGCAGCAAAGAAATCTCAATTATAATTACAAGTCCTCAAACACATCTTCACTTCTACAACTAATGATCCATTCCCATCATCATTATCATTATCATTTCGTATCTTCCTATCCCTCGAAAGAAACACAGCTTCATATAATACGAATACGATACAGCTAGAAAAAAATTGTAAGCAGCAGTAAGTAAGTAATCCTCTTCAAGATGATATCCAACCTGGGTTGGTACTCGTATGCACACACACACACACACACACACACACACACACACACATAGACATCTTAAGTCGATTAGTACCTGCTTTTTATTGGCTCAGAAGGCTTTTGGATAACGTTCATAACATCGTGCAGCTAGCAGAAAATTAAGGACAAGAATTCATGATAATAACTACTACTGTGTATAAAGAAGAGGAATTCATGATAATAACTACTACTGTGTATAAAGAAGAAGAATTCATAATGATGACTGCGTGTAAGGATGGGCAACACCATCACATTCCTTAGAATCATCATCATAATCACAATCATTATCGGTCATCATGAGAAATTTGCTGGACTGCAGCAAGTACAACAGACTACTCTCTTACTGGGATATATTATCAACATCATCGTTAACGACAACTGTATTATAAAGAGGTTTTTCTCGGAACAAAACTAGATACTACAACAACAACAATTACTACTACTACTTTTGGTGTGCTGAAAGCAGGGAAAAGCACATGTCCTATCTTATCGTATCCTGATAGCAATGTTGGTATGGGTCAATTTATTAAATATATATATATATATATATATATATATATATATATATTTATACACGTTACTAATCACCTCTTCGCCCTGCCCTGCCGGCCATCTGTAGCACTTCGGTTCCTGAGTAGTAAGTAGTAATGTCTGTGAGTATTGGTATCTAAGATAATGATAATCCTGCTGCTGATGATAATGATTGATTACGCTTATGGTAGTATCATCATCATCATCATCATCATCATCATATGTGTGTGTGTGTATGTATGTTATGTATGTAGTGAGGTTGTTCTCTATTATTTAGTTGCTGTTGGGAGAAGCAATCATCATCATCAGCAGCAGCATGATCTTCCTTACCATGAAGAAGACGTCGCTCAGTTCCATCGTGCTTTGTAACATCAGTAAAAACAACCTTTTCCAAATAACACATCACCAATATTCAATAGGAATCAAGTCAAATATTTATAATATGATCATCCCACGAACTAAATCAAGAAGAAGAAGAAGAAGAAGAAGAAGAAGAAGAAAACTCGAAGAAGTGCCGCTGTCTCCAACATTATTTGATCATATATTTGGATCAAGCTCACCGTTTTCGTAGGCGTATCAACCCCACAGGCTACTGTTTCTGTGGCCAATAATACCTGTAGTAGTAGCAGCAGCAGGAGGAGGAGGAGGAGATGGAGGAGAAGGACCACGATGATAATGTAATTGTAATAATAATAATAATAATAATAATATTAATAATAGTAAATAGTAGCAGTAGTATTAGTAGTAGTAGTTATAGGTAGCAGAAGTAAAAGGAAGTTGCCAAACGGAGGATTACCAGTTAAGAGGAAGTGAAAAAAATCAGAGTTATCAGTGATAGTAGAGCAGCTGCTTGCTGGTGGATGATATGTGTAGATGATAGAATATGGCAAGAACGAACGACCAAGTTTCATCTTTAATGCTTATTATTATCACTACCTATCATCATTATTATCATTATTATTATCATTATTATTACTTTGATAAGAGGAGGACGATGCTGCATCAGGCGTTCATAGATCTCCTTTATCTGTAATTAGTATTAATCTACAATGAGATCACTTCACTGCGGATGATGCACCATGGAATACTCATCATCGGTTCTTCTATAGAACATAGGCAAGCAATGATGATGATGATGATGATGATGATGGTGATAAAATATGGATAATGATTGTTAGGAAGAAGAAGAGATTGTGAATACTGTTAGTATTTAAAAGAGAAGAAAGGAGCACCACATATTGGCTGTAGGAAGTCATTATATCTTTCTCCTCTATATGTTGTTGTTGTTGTTGTTGTTGTTGTCGTTTTCTCCGATGAAATGATTACACATTTTATTTGAACAGTGTATGTGGTGTTGTCAACAGAATAGTAGTAGTAGTAGTAGTAGTAGTAGTACTAGTAGTAATAGTACTAGTAGTAGTTGAAATACCGGTGCAATGAGTCCAGAATGATGCATTCCAATACCTTTGAGTGCTAAATCTCTGCACAGTTGTACCTTCATTATTATGATTATAATTCATTACTAGTTATTTAATGAGTTTGATGAGTATGGCTCATCATCATAAGTAATTCAGAGATGTATGCTGCAGCAGTTAGTTGTTGGATGTATATTATTATTTCTAATCACCATGGAATGAGTAGGTCACAACAATCTAAATTCTTGCACCATCACCATCAGTACGTGCAGAAATATTCAACTACTTCTTCTACTACTACTACTACTACTACTACTACTACTGCCGCTGCTACTGCTACATAGGAGGAGGAGGATTAGGAGGAGGATTAGGAGGAGGATTAGGAGGAGAGGCTGCTAAAATTTTGTTGATATCATTCGTCGTATGTGTGTGTGTGTGTGTGTGTGTGTGTGTGTTGCTCACAGATTTCAGATCTTCGATTTCATCATCATCACCATCATCATCATCATCTCCACTATTTCGTCGCTGCTTCGCCTGGTCCTCCTTTTCTTGTTCTTTATGCTCATCAAGTGCGGTAGTAGCAGTAGAAGAAGTAGAAGTAGTAGGTATACGACACAAGGCGGTCTGCAAGTGATAATAGTAGAATCGTAATCAAACAAAAAATAGACTATATTGATACTACTAGTACGATATATGCAACAGCAAGTGATGATGATGATGAGATATTGATACTACTAGTACGATATGCAACAGCAAGTGATGATGATGATGATGAGATATTTAACAATAGCTACGTACTATATGTTCACAACAATCGAACAATCTATACCCTGCTCTGTGTGTGTGTGTGTGTGTGTGTTTGTGTGTGTGTGTGTGCATCAACAGCAAATATAAGGTGGTCATCGAGTCTAAGAAGAATAACAACGTATGCTCTTGCTGTTGTCCCTCCTTCCCCCCCCTCTTGTTTGCTCGACTAGAAGTATCACAACTACTGCGTGTTCTTCTTTCTTCTTCTTCTTCTTACTGCTACTACTAGTAGTACACCTGAAACTCGATGAAAACCTTATTTTTGTCTTCTTTATGTGGGATAAGATCTAATTCCTGATCTTGTAGCAGAAACTTTGCATACTGATGATGATGAGTAGGTGGAATGATGACAAATTATCTCTCTATTATCATCTTTATAAGGACAGTATATTAATTCTTATCATTTCTAGGCCTATTAGTGGGTAGTACCTCTAAAATTCTAGCTCGGCTTAAAATAAACATTATGGCAGGAAGTTTTCCTTTTGTTGTGGAGATAGAGAAAGAAAAAAGGGAGGAAGAAACAAAGACCTCAACTACTACTACTACTACTACTACTACTTCTCCCAGCCTTACCCCTCGAAAAGTACGAGATCAAGACAATGCAAAGCAAATGAATTAATCACACTGCTATAGAATTTGAATCAATGAACGTTGATAGGGATTGTTGTGTGTTACTGATTTAATGTTAATCATAAAGAAAGAATGTGACAACACACACCACCTTGCTCATTCAATATATTTATCATCCTAAGTGGCAAACAATAAAAGCATTATTGAGAATTTGGTAAACAGATAGACTTAGTCTTCTTTTTAACCACCCCCATCATCTACACATTACAATCATGAACAACAACAACAACAACTCTGTAGAGAGTAGGTATTATTGCATCAATGATGATGATGATGAGGGGGAGGAGGAGGAGGGTATTATTATTATTATTATTAGCATTCACATACTATATCCTCTCAAAAGAACACACACACGAATGATGATAACAACACATACTACTAATGCGGCAGTAATAATAACAGCAACCCTACTACTTGCTACCGAATTGTTTTGAGTTTGATTTCGTTCTCCGACTGATTATCTGTAGATAATGCTGCTGCTGCTACTGATGATGATGATGATGATGATGATGATGTCGGCACTGATCCTTGACTGCTACCAGCGATTTTCTGTAAGTTATAATGTTTGTTGCACGTCATTTAACGATTATTATGGTGATATAACCCGAAAATATTTTTCTTCTTCTCCTCTTCTTCCTCGTCTCTCTTCTCTTCCCTCCGTATATTATCATTGTTATTATTATTATTACTATATACCTCTCTCTCTTGTTCTCTCTGTTTCTTGCTAATAAGTTCCTAATTCTTAAGATATCCTTCCCCTTCTACTACTACTACTACTACTACTAGGTGACAGCATGCATCATCACATTTCGAAGTACCACTGACTACCTTGTAATTCTCGAAATCAAAATGAGCAAGGAGGGCATTAATATTACCCATTGAAACCTTACAGTGATGGAATAACAGGGAAGGGAGGAAGGAGGGGGGCAGGTACCACAGCGAAGTGGTAGAGCACAATCATGAGGGCGGCTATTTATAATTCCATGAGACCTACTTGTTTTTCTTTCTCTCTCTCTCTCTCTCTCTCTCTCTCTCTCTGTGTGTGTGTGTGTGTGTGTGTGCACCCACCTTTTTCGACTTTGAATCATATACTTGAACGATGAAATCATCTTCATCGTCATAGCAGTTTTCTGGTGCTGCTCCTGCTCCTACTGCGGGTGCTGATGATGCTGTTGGCGAAGAAGGATTTAATGCTACTTCCTTGTCAGTAGTATTATGATGATGATGATCATTACTTGTAGAGCTATTATTCTTCTTGTTACTACTACTAGAATTAGCACCCCCCTCCCCTTCTACTACTACTGTCGTCAAAGAAGCAGCAGCTACTACTGTCGAAGAAGAAGATTTAGTAGAAGGAGATGCAGTATTCGTAGTACTAGTAGTAGTAGCTATATCGTGGAGAAGGAGTTGATTGACTCTGTAAACAATATCATTTGGACTTGGTCGCCTGACTCCCTGACTCTTTCGTATGGATTTGTCGGCTTTTCTCATGAGATTGCCCAGATTTCGATGCACTCGAGAACCAGTGTAAACGGAGTAGGCTAAAGGGATTGGTCGCTCTTTAACACGACAAACATATACTTTTTGTCCTCTTGTACGTCCTACCCAATTTGCCAGCTCTATATCGTTTTTCAATGTGGCGGATAAGAAAATCAAGGAAATATGACTTGGTAACATTTCCACCAGCTGCTCGTACACCCAACCTCTATCAACATCATTTATATAATGTGCTTCATCAAACACCACATAGGCGACATCATCCAGTTTATTAGAAGACGAAGAGTTCAAGCACATTGAGTGTAGGATTTCCGTTGTCATAACGACTACTGGTGCGTCAGCATGCTTCTTCACGTCACCAGTCAGAATTCCGATTTTAGGTGCCGATGAGGAGGAAGAAGAGGAGGATAACAACTGCTACAAAGTTTTATTATCATTAAAAAATAGACAAACAAGCTTAAGTCGCAAGGTATCAACTATAATGATGAGATGGTGATGATGATGATGATGATGATGATGATGATGATGACGATGGTGTGGTGGTGGTGGTGGTCGTGTGATTGTTATGAGGATGATGGTCGTGATGATGATGATGATGATGATGATGATGATGATGATAATGACGATGGTGGTGGTTGTGTGATTGTTGCCGACGATTACCTTATCATCATCACCATGATCATTATCATTATCATCAATTTGGCCATCATCATCATCATCGCCATTATTATCGTCTTCGTGTCTTTCTTGTATTTGCCGTCTCTTTCTGAGCTGTTGCTTCAATCTGTACTTAAGTTGTTTTACCATTTTCTCGTTTTTGTAGTCGAAATACGACAAATCAGTGTCATTGAACCCTTGTTCTGTCTCTCGTATCAAAAAAGAAGAAGAAGAAGAGGCACCATTGTTTGTGCTGCTACCCTCTCCTCCTCCATTCCCCTGTTCTTGGTCGATGATATTATTTTTAAGAGCTGCATTGGTAGTCGGATGATAAGTAGTATCCTCCTCCTCCTCCTCAAACCGTTTCCTAAGATTGCTAAATGCCTGATTCGATAGCGCTTTAATAGGATTTGTCCATATCAACCGTTTTTTCAGTCTCAAAGCGTTCGCCACAGCATATATTGCTATCATAGTTTTTCCTGTCGCGGTAGGAGCGCAACCCATAACCTGAAAAATGATGTAGCAGCAGCCATTGTATTAATTATTCCTATCATCATGATTATCATCATCATAATCATAATCATACATCCTTGTCATCATCATCACATAATTAATTCACATTCATCGATAGATTTACTGTGTTTCTGTCGAGAACCCTCCTCACAGCACGTTTTTGGAAGGAATCAAGCTCAAAGCCAGGGTTGTACAGGGATTTATACTTTGTATATCGTTTGACATTGGTCGTATCAATTACAGCCCATCGCTCCTTTGATGATTCAGGAACTCCTCCATCTTTGAGGACTGTTTGAATATCATCATAAAGTGTACGAGCCGCATCTCTATCAGCTTTGGAAGCATGGTCCATGGGAGGTATAATCCCTTGACGTCTACTACTAGTAGTAGTACCACCAGCGGGCATACTACCGCTGCTGCTCCCAAGAACAACAGTAGTAGTAGACGACGGTGATGACGACTTCCACCACCATATGCATCCACCTGTTGTTGCAGCATTTGTGCTACTACTAGCACCAATTATCACAACGATGATGGCGAGAACAAGACAGCAGTAGCGGCATATAATACTTCTTGCCGCCTCCTTAGAACCAATCCTTGTAAGATTAGTCCTCAATACCAAAGTCGTATTATCTTTCAGTAGCAAGAACGTACGTCTTCTTTTCATTAATGCTCCTCCTCCACCTCTTCTTCTTTTCCTCTTCCTTCGCCTTGTTTACAACCCACACCACCACGGTTGGATCCTGATTATTACCGCTACTACTACTGCTACTATCCACACCACCACCACCACCACCACCACCACGGTTGGATCCTGATTATTACTACTGCTGCTACTACTACTACTACTGTATGTGTGATTGCAACAATGTAAAAGAAAATACAAGTGAAAATATCGTAGTAGTAGTAGTAGTAGTAGTAGTAGTAGTAGAAGAAGAAGCTGGTTTACATGATATATACTGCAGGAAAGAGCAGGAGTAGCAACATCATAACAACAACAACAACAACAACAACAACAACAACTTGGCAGCAGACGGTAGGAGCAGGAGGAGCAGCAGGAGCATATACTGTCGATGATGACTCATTACCAGATTTCCGGCTCATATTATACCTGACATGATGCTAGTAGTTATATTTTTTGTCGAGCTCATTCAGCTGTATACATGCGATGGTGTGGGGTGTCTAAAATATGTGTGTATATTAGATCGATTAAACAAACCAAGCTACTGCAATATGCATATTGTGCACACAACACATTGACGACCAAAGACTGGTGATTAGATTCTTGTGTGTAGTAGTAGTAGTAGTAGTAGTAGTAGTAGTAGTAGTAGTAGTAGTAGTAGTAGTAGTAGTAATAACAATGAGAGTCGCTTGACCTGGTCAGGCACGTCGATGATCATGAAATCGATCCATGCTCGGATGATGATCCTCTGCACATTCGGAACCCACACGCTTCTGGTATCGGAACCCACAGCAGGAGCAGCAGTGATTGATCGATTGATTGATTGATGATCTCCTGAGATTCTCTGAAAACAATGAACCAAATGCCAATCGATTGATTGATCTCCTGAGGATCTCTGATAATTATGATGATGAGCAGCACAGGTATCGGAAGGACGGTGGAGTCGGAAGACTTTTAAGGCATGAAAAGCTCGATAACCCATGATGGGACATCGACCAAGATGTTCGTGTGTTGATGCGTTGCATGCGAACAATTTTTGTGACGAATGTGTGAATTCTGTGGCCGCTCATTGACGTTTTGTGTGTGGTTTTCATCTTTATGGTAATCCAACCCATGCAGATCTTTGTCAAGCTTTGCACTGGCAAGACGACAGTCCTGAACACCAACTCCAGGGATTAAATAACTGTTGTGAAGCAGAAGATTCACCGTTGTAATTTGTTTTCTTCTGGCAAGCACTGTCTCATTTTCAATGATGAGCAGCTCGACGATGGGTACACTCTAGCCTACTACCAGATTCAGGAAGAACATCACTCTGCACCTCAAACATTTTGAGGACATCATTACGGAGTCTGCCGAAACGCCCAGGAATGAAGAGGAAACGGCAGCACGTGACGACGTCTCCAATGCCACGAATTCTTGTGATCTTCCGCGGACATATGTGTTCAGGCAAAAGTACTTGCTTCAAAACTCTCCAGCAGAGCGACAAGCAGACATTGCCTGGATTTGTATTTATTGACCACGTCATGGTGAAAAATATGTTCCGAAAACTTGGTGATGCCAAACGCAGGGAGAACGGTAAACGGTGGGTCGGAGCTTTGGCAGACCACAGCGTCTGCGATAGCGATGTCTGTGGCCTTTTGGTCGAAGAAATTAGCGAGAAATGTCTCAGGAACTACATGAAAGAGGTCAACTGAAATGCACCTTCACTACCAAATAAACATCTTGATGAAGAGAAATTTTACGTATAATTTTTAATTTAGGTTCCAGAAAGTCATGGATTCCGTGTCCTAGAGTTCCGGTTCACAGTGAGTGAAGAAATTGCGTATCTTAGAAACGTAGAGCGCAGAGTAAAGAGGAAGCTTGAACCGCTTTCAAGAGAAAATATGCATGAGCTCCGTAGAAAATGGACTGAAAGCGATGGAAAAGAGGCTACGAATAATGATGAAAATATTGTGATAGTTGACACTGACAAAATGAATCGGGAGCAGACTGTCTCTTTCGTGTTGAACAAAATTACCGAACACTTGTCAGATAAAAATGAGAAGGGAGAGGGACCACGAAAGCGAATGCAATCGACAAATGAGATGACTTAAGTCTAACCCTATGTGGAAACTAGTACCATTCTGACGTTTGGAATCCAGATCCATCGAAAGGACAGACATGACTCATGCTCATTTTCTAACAAAGACGATGTCACACAGAGGTTTGTGGATGATTCTGTTGTCACACTATTCCGGATCATGACTGGCTCCGTGTGCTCTGAGGAACATTTGAAATGGCTAGTGATGAATCACGACTTCTGTGCTATAATTATCATCACTAGAACAGGCCGACAGACCAGTGTCACAGCAGCACACAGAAACGCACGTCTAGCTAGACGTGCGTCATGATGCTGCAATGCAGCCGTGCGTTCGGCTTGTGTGTTTGTGCGGATGCCATTGTGGCATGCTAGCATGAGTGAGTCAGCAGTCATGCAATGCAAGAGATCAGCAGTCGCTGCAATGCAAGCAGATGCACTGCATCGAGTACGTAGCCACGCAACCACAATACAACCGTTCGCACCATCATCTAGACCAGAGGGCTGAAAAAGTTGTCAATATAGCTAGCACAGAGCACTGTCACCGCATGACGCGAGCATCTGCTCATGCATGCGTTTGCTGGCTGCGTTGTGTAGCCAAAAGGGCTGTAGAGCGTACCTCTGCCTTCTGTGCACCTTCATGACATGTCAGTCTTCTTTTGTACTTTTAGCCAAAATGAGGGCCACAGAGCATCATCTCTAGACCCGTCGGAGCTGCGACCATGCGCGTCATGCGTGTCGGATCCACAATGTGAACCACACTAGCACAGTGTGCCGCAGTGCGCAACAAGTGTGCACAACGCTAGAACGTGCAGACCATCTAGCCATGCTCACATGGATCGACACATCGCATCGATCATTGCTAGATTGCCTAGTTGCGCGTGCTGCATTCTAGCATTGCATGTGCATGCTAGCACATCGTCATGCACGCGCAGTACGTGTCCATTGTGTGGCTCTAGGGCTCATTGAAATCATCATTCATCACTTTGCAGCGACCTAGCAGTTGTTCTATAAACTTCCATTGAGCAAATGGGGAAAATGATGCACAGTGCGTCACTCTAGTCAGTAGTAATGCTCGTGAACATATCTAGATATCAACGATGATCGTTTTGCGTTGAATTCCAGAGAGGTTGTGTCTTCACGCTTAGCAGCTTAGCCCGGCTGTCTGATGCAACCCATCTAACCATGGCAAGACGATGAGCTTAAAACATGAGCGCTCGCACCAGCTGCATGGCAAGACGATGAGCTTAAAACATGAGCGCTCGCACCAGCTGCATGGCGGTTGCAATTATTTCAATTCATGATTGCCAATCATTTTGTGGATTTGGATACGTTGCGGCCCTTCATCGCCACGTTGACGACATAGTCAACCTGTTCATCGTTGAGTGTGGTGGTTTGAATGCCCACACACACAACGCACATGATCACTCAAAGACTCCAAATACTAGAACAAACAAACATTGTTGCCATGCGTACACATATGTGTACATGTGTACGTGTGTGAACAGTGAACACATACTTGTGTGCATGTAATGCTATGTGTATTCGCTACGGTGAGATATAACATGAAAGCGTCATACGTACATGATTCTGCTCGACTGACTGGCATCATTACTGCGGGGTGTCACCCAAAAAGGCTTTTCTTGTATTTTGTCAAATGCTTATCGTTGGTCAGAACTGAACAAATAAATCAATATTTATTGCTTGCAAATACGATCTGTGCAATACATTCTACCTATCCTATTGAACAGTATCAATGCAAATGAATGCACATCAACTCTTTTCTTGTCTGATTTCGTCCCCCCTTTCGATTCGAATCCAGATCTCTCAATTTGCTTTGCCCATCCTATCATACAATTTATCGGACAATTAAAAAAGATAGTCAAGGTAGTAATTGAAATTACTCACTGCAAATTACGAAAATCTAACTAGCATTGATATGTAATCCAAGAAATACTACCTAATACTTGATCTGTGGTAAGGTAAGGTTTAATGTGCTGGGCTCCAGTCACAACTCGGATAACCTAGTCGTTTCAATGAGAAACTATTATTACTTTTGGGGAGCAAGGGACATGTATAGATTTGTACCTGATATCCTTCGGTTTTTTTAATTCTCAATTGTATGCGATCGGTTCGAGACAGCTCTTTAAAATCTATTGCACCGTTTAAGAATCCAACCTTTTGTGGTATATTTAATGTGAGTTGCGACATTATTTATGAACTGATGCACGTAATCGTATCACTGAGGACTGTATCCATATAATGTATTTGTTGCCCTTGCTTATCCCTCTTCTCTCTCTCACCGTGAAATATTGTTCCTTGTTGTTTGCTACAAGAAGGAACGAACGATGTTTTGTCCCCAATAATTCCTGAGGAAAACAATAAGAGCATGAAGTATTCGATGAATAGATACGATTATATTCCTTAAAAAATAAGAAAGTTGACATTTTGACAACCTTCTTATCATATACAGCCAATGTAGTTTCCTCTGGAGCAAAACTGATGATGATCGATGTCAGGAATTGTCGACTACATTTAGAGGAAATAAGAGAGCAATATAAAAGCACATCACTTTCCGGATTTATATGAATAGGGTGCAGTCCAGTACTCGACCCTTGTGACCTGATAACATCGTATCCGGAACAAATTAAGGATGATGGTTTTTCTACAGCTACATTATTACGTCAATACCTGTCCTGGGAGTTTACGCACATTTTTCGAAGAGGAAGAAGAGGAGGAGGCCTGCATATGAACCCAAACCAGGTTCAATCATGTCGATATCGAAGAATAATAGAACGATTGCATTTGGGAAGCACGAAGAAGAGATTTTTACTTTCCCGGTGGAAGGAGCAGAGTTACCCATGTTTGCCTGTGAGAGGTTGAAAGTTACGCAGGACGATGGCTGTGATCCACTTCTCTATTATTGTTGTTGTTATTATTACTATTATTGTTATTATGATTACCCCCTCCAGCAGTTACTATTACAACTAGTACTATGACAAGGAGGTGAAGGTGGTGGTGATGATAATAAAGACGATGATGATGATATGTGAGCACTCTCTCTTTCTCTTTCTCTCTGCAGTAGTACACATGTAGTAGTACATGTAGTAGCAGTATTCCATCCGTTACTACCGGGGATTAGTTTAGTTAGTTAGTTACATGTAGTTAGTTAGCCCTTGACTTCCCAGCTATGTTGTTACACCGAAGTGATTTTCATAGTGGATGTTGATCATTCTAGTTAGTTAGTTAGTTATTCTGTTCGCGTCCTTGACTTCCCAGCTATGTTGTTACACCGAAGTGTTTCTCACTTATTAGTTTCTCCTCCTCTCTCCTGGTAACAACAGTTGTTTGTTGTTGTTGTTTGTTGTTGTTGTTGTTGTTGTTTGTTGTTGTTGTTGTTGTGGTTATTTGTTGTGGTTATTTGTTGTTGTTGTTGTTGTTGTTGTTGTTGTTGTTGTTGTTGTTGTTGTTGTTGTTGTGGTTATTTGTTGTGGTTATTTGCTGTTGTTGTTGTTATTGTTGTCAATCCAATCATAATCCAATCCGATCCCACGGAGTATTATTTATTACATACGAAGTAGTAGTACCCCTTGTTGTCTCTGAGGAGTACGTACGACGGACTACTGCTGGATCCCCCCCACATACAAACGCCTGCCCCGCAACCCCCACAACAATGGCTGAGACTAACGATTACCACAATGGAAAGGAGGAGGTTGAATAACATCATTCCCTAATTCCTACTACTCAGCCTTTTGTTATTCTGATGCGATAATAATCTCCATTGAAAATGAAGATGCTGTGCTGTGCTGTGCTGTGCTGTGTTGTGCTGTGCTGTCTGCTACATCTCCTGACTTACAGCACGCAGCAATGTTCATATCTGATATTATTCACGCCTGATCGTCACTATTTGTTGCAATAAACAGCCAACGATACGAAGGATTGACCTCTCTGGTGTAAGCAGTGATGGAACAGAGCACGAAGATGCGGGTGTAGCTTATGTTGAGAAGGTATTAATAAACCTGCCAACATACGACGACAACACCCATAAACAACATCATCACGATTATGATCATCATGGATTTTTTGCGATGCGCCAGAAGTATCATCGATACCATATTGTTTGAATAATCTAATCTGTTGATCGTATCGAAAGAACGGAGGAATCAAGCGCGGAGGAGGAGGAGGAAAACGCTACCAAATTTCGGCTGAAGAGAGCCAGAGTACTAAAATAAAACAAGCTGTCATTAAACAACGATGTTGAATGATTGTGACCTTCTTCTTCCGCACAGGTACTTTGTACATGGATGCATTGCTACTACTCTTCGTTGCGCTCATAGAGCTCACAGGTATTACTATTCACTAATTTGTCTTAAATGCAATCAATCATCATGTTCTAAGCAACATTTTTTAGCATCCTCTAAGCTGTGTGATGCACGAGGCTACTGCGCAAAGGAGGTGTGTCGTGACGTACAAATATAAAAAATAGAAAACTACCAAGTCTTGCAGTCTAATAATACTGAATGTTCTCACGAGCATATTTACAAATAAACTGGTTTAATTGTTGTTGTTGTTGTTTCTTTCTTTCTTTTACTCCTTCTCCACCTTCATCAATTAGTACCAAACAGCGGTGTGGGTCGGAGGTTTTGGCCTGGTATAATACACTACTACTGACTGCTCACTACTACTACAACAACAACAACAACAACAAACAATAACAACAAATATCATACAGTCTTGGGTCAACAACTATCAATGACACTACTACTACTACTACTACTACTACTACTACATCTGCATTTGCATATCACAGGTTGGACCTCTAATTTTTCTTGCCGCACAACGGTGGTGATGATAGATAATATATGTGTTGTTGAAGATGCAATCAAGTCGTCAGTCAGTCATTAGGGAGTGGGGGGAAGAGAAAGAGTAGTAGTATTAGTAGTAGCAGCAGCAATGAATGTTGCTATTGTTGAAGGTATAGGAACGTGTCTATCGTTGTTGTTTTTGCTGCAATTATCATCATCATCGTTAAGTGAATTATCATCATCGTTGATTATTAGCTCTTGCAGATTAGAATGCCTATCTATTAACCAACTATAAGAGTGTAAAGCTCGAATATAAGTTGTACAGATGATCACACACACACAAACACACACAATTTCTTCTCATTATTCTTCTTCTTCTTTCTTCTTCTGTCTTCTTCTTCTTCTAGTTATTCTGCTGCTGCCTCTGTACGTGTGTGTGTGCATGATTGAGTTGTTAACTTACATTTGTTACATTATTGTATTAGGTTTGGTTTTAAAATCCAAGAAGCGAAGACTGTAGTTGGTACTATTACTTACTAGCTGTTTTATTCAAATATTTATTTATTATATCATCATCATTATCATCATCACGTACATTTATCTAAGAATCATCCCGACTGATTATATCCTCATTCGTACATACAACACTGAATATATGTATGTATATATATATATATATATATATATGTGTGTGTGTGTGTACATTGAACGATTTTAATGATTGATTTTGGAATCTGAATATCAAACCAACAGCATAAATCATGTAATCGTCATCGTTCAATCATCATTTCAAAGACAAGTAACGAGTGGTGCGAATAATATGAAAAGGAATTGGATTATTTGTTCTTTATTGGGCTGCTACATTGCTGCTTACTTTTGAAGAGCCTTTTGCGGTAGCACTAGTAGTATTAGCAGTATAAGTAATTGTAATGGTAGTTATTCAAACACCACTACTACTGCTACTCTCTCCACTCATATCGTCTTCAACTGCTCTTTCACCCTCATTTATTCTCCATAGTAGTAGTAGTAGTAGTAGTAGTAGTAGTAGTAGGCCATCTGCTTTCAGTTAGCACTGTAGTTAGTAGTATCTTCTTCTTCATCATCACCATCATCAATGACTACTCAAACACAAGAATAATACGAAATATTATTAGACACCTGGGAATGGCTACTTCTCCTGTTGGGGTGGATTGCTAGTTTCTGCTCATTTTGGTTATCACGCTGTTCCTAAATTCCAGGCATTCTTAGACCAGGTGGGTAGTAGTACTGCTGCTGCTTCTTTTTGTAGTAGTAACAACGTACTACTGATATGTGACCTGACGACTACCAATGGGGATCTCACCATCATCATCATCGACGTACATAAATATCACATATATGCATATATTGTCTGTATTATGATTACCTTTCCTTGTTCTTCATGGTCCCCATCAAACACAATGCTACTACTTCTTGAAGAAGAAGTAATAGCAATACTATCACACACTACACGTTTCTCAGAGATCATTACCTCACCTCTCCCTCCATCGATTTACTTTCAAAATTAATAAGCATATGATGATGATGATGATAATGATGATGATGATATTGTTCTTCTCGACATCATCATCATATTGTTCTTCTCGACATCATGATGATATTGTTCTTCTCGACATCATCATCATCATCATCATCATCATCATCATCATATGCTTTTAAAGGTCCGATTCAGCTCTCTTGACGAGAGACTGGTTCTTGCAATATTTACTTCTTCGGTACAAATGATGATGATGATGATAGTGATAGTGATGATGATGAGGAGGAGGAGGAGGAGGAGGAGGAGGAAGCAGCTAGTACAGTAGACTACAATATGTCACGAATGGTAATTTGGTGCTGTCGTATACTATTATTGAATTGTTATGATGTAACCATTTGTTGTTTTGATAATAATAATAACCATAATAATAATATTAATGTAAAGGGGATAGAGCTTATGGCAGCAGTCGTCGATTGTATGCACAGAGGAACGTACGTGATATGATGATGATGATCGATAAGATGATGAAGATGGAAGAAGAACAACAAGAAAAAAAACAGATATACAACAAACACAGTACCAAATTAATTGTAATGGTTCTTCACATTATTTGTTTGTTAATAGCTAATATTTATACTATATATATATATATATATATATATGTACATATATGTACCAAAGGCTTGTTTTGGATTAGACGAGTATTCAATAAATTCTACTTGTCTGTGCAGCAGCAGTTAATAATGAATAAATTTGCTACAACTTTTATCATGATCATCATCATAGGTGCATGTCCGAAAGCTCATGGGCAATCACAATCGGATTTGTATCTGTTGGCGTCACTCTCAGCTTCCTCACATATCCTGATGTATGTACAATTATGATATCACATCACGGCAGATAGATCATCACATGTTGTTGTTGTTTAAGTAGTAGTTGTAGTAATCATCATTGTTGGTCATCTTACTTGCTTTATTCTTCAATCGCCATCATCTTCAAACGCAACCTACAGCTGTGTGTGTGTGCTTTGTGGTATAAGGCCCACCTCTCTTATTGTTATTCATTCCCCTTACTAGTACTCTACTATGTATTCTTACACTCTATCATATCATCTTTCTCATCTTTCTTATCTCATCAGATACTTGCTGGATTTGGCCGTTTTGTTGGTTTCTTTCTTGCAGTTTGGTAATGCTCAAGTGGTGTTGTTGTTATTGTTGTTGTTATCACTGCTGGTGCTTGATAAGAAGTTAATCTAAGTGCACACACATTATGTTCTATTTCCCTTCATTCTGGCAGTTGTTTTTCGTGATGGTCATCATTGTTATGATGATCATAATGATGACGATCTATTATTATTACATTATGTGTTGTTGTTGTTGTTGTTGTTGTTGTATTATAGGTGGATAGTCGGTACAGGAATGCTTACCTTTGAGGCACCTTTTCCTGCTGCGGTTGGTTATATATAACTATATATTCATCATCATCATCATCATCATCATAAGATGATAACACAGATAGTAGACATACAGGAGGAAAGACCACAATACACGCTCATGCTTTACCATCGTCGATATGGTATACTTATTATGATTGTGTGTGTGTGTGTGTGTTATTGCGGTGTTTATTTATTATAATAATAACAATAATAATAGAGCAATGGATTCTTCGCAACATGGGCTGCCTTACTGCTATCCGTGTAAGGACAACAACAACAACAACAATGATGCTAAAGAATCATCATAATAATTTCATTATATTTGTTGATAGTTGAAATTCATATGCAATTCCTATTTATTATCATCTTCATCTGCAGGTATTATGCCTTCAAGGTTGGCCAAGGCCCTGATGACCGAGAAAAGTAGTAGCAGTAGCAGTAGGAGTAAAATAAGGATATAATAGTAAGTGATGGATTAAAGATTGTAACTGTAGTAGTTGTAGATAGTAGTAGTGCTTTTTACTACATAAATGCAATAAAATATTTATAGACTATACACCATAGTCATAAGTAATATTTAATTATTTACCTTCAAATATCATCAAGTAACGTCACCATTCAAACATTACCATTACGATTGTTTACTACAACATCTACATCCGTGGTGAATGATTGTATTTTATCGTATTGTTGCTCCTTCACCTCCATAGGTCTGGGTATTGGGATGATCCTGAAGGAAAATATGATGCTTTGCAGTAAAGCTACATCATAACCATCATGAGAGAAATGCTTGTTAGTCCGTATGTATACTTGGGCTACTACACATTGCTTACATCAAGAATGCGAATCTAGATATATATTCAGTGTGTGATTGTGTACTATGTGCTACGTATTACCACAGCCTATCATCATCCTAGTTTTGCATCTACCATGTGTATTGTTTTGTATATGCATATGTGTACATGTACAACAAGAGTACCATGTGCAACGAGCAGCAGCAGCCACTTAATAGCGGACTTATAATAACAAGAGCCAGCACAGGCCTACATGCAAGTACGAGTAATCATGATGCGTAAAAACAAGCGCTGCGCTTTCATCATCATATGAAAGAATGAATCATCATATATCAGCAGCTGCGTGCCACTAGACACACAAATAACGTTGGGTGCGTTGTTATTATAGAGATATTTAGATATTGTTGTAGCACTGCAGCTGCATGACGCTATATATTACTGCTGCTGTACGTAGCTACCACGTTGTTGTACCACAATTAATAATAATATGGGTCGAAAATCGTATATCGACTGCCACTATCATGGCTGTCAGCGTAAACTTGCAATAAGTGTGCATGTACATATCTTTGCTATGCGTCATCATCATATGAGACATCATACTGGCCAGTACTACGTGATTACAAACGCATAATTCTACGACGTACACCGTAATGACTTTGTCATGCAAAACTACGTGCTACTATCGAATGGCTAATCCTCATTTCTACTTCTGAAA
Organism: Bigelowiella natans CCMP2755; assembly: GCA_000320545.1. Lineage (NCBI taxonomy): Eukaryota > Cercozoa > Chlorarachniophyceae > Bigelowiella > Bigelowiella natans. The sequence goes on along the minus strand of ADNK01003366.1, from coordinate 42,384 downwards.
GCTATGCTTTACAACGCCACCATCATCCTAAAACACGTGCAAAAGAACACAAGATTGAAAGGATGATACATATCAGCAAATATTTAGTAATACGAGTTGGTGCATTATTAGAAGCTTCGTTATGATTATTTGATTGATCTGATCATGTCCTTGTCCTTCTTCCATAGAATAAACCCCTGTCGTCTCCATTCATTCATTTATTCACCTCTTCAAGATTTAGGATTTCTTTTGTCTTCATGATCGAGTGGCTAAGTTTTTTGACCAGCCCTGAGGAGATAATCGATAGAAATGAGAGAGAGAGAGAGAAAGAAGAAGAAGAATATCAGCTAGTTGTAGTAGCATCGGTTGATATACCATAGAAATAAATACATTGTTCTTACATTTAGTACATCTTGAATTACTAAGAAGTAGTTCCATGATCATGATCATCATGACACATGCTTATGCTGCAAACTACTACAACTACTACTACTACTAGTAGTAGTAGTAGAACAACCCTTATCCTTGAGAGATAATGCCCAAGTATCAGCAGTCTACAGAGGAGGAGGAGGAGGAGGAGGAGGAGGAAGAAATGGTGGTGGTGATTCATGTATGTATGTATGTAGGCGGTAGTAGTAGTAGTAGTAGTAGTAGTAGTGGTGTTGGTGAGAGGAGGAGGAGGAGACCAAGAATCATAGATTATAATAATCATCATGGTAACAATAACAAGAAGAAGAATAATCCCATACGATTTGCAATTCTCTCTCTCTCTCTCTCTCTCTCTCTCTCTCTCTGTGTGTGTGTGTGTGTGTTTGACAAAATTGGATATACACTTGATCCTCCCCTTCTCTCTCCCTCTTTTGTTTCTACAGCTATCATCATCATCCATGAAAAGAGGAATTATTATTATTTATAATTGATACTACTTTAGTGTCCATGTCCTTGATCGCCTCCCTGTGGATGGAATAGTAGTAGGAGGAGGAGGAGGAGGGAGGGGTTAAACACGTAAGTAGGAGTAGTTGTACTATATCTCGAAATCCATTTCAATGTTTTGTTATCATCATCATCATCATCATCATCATCATCATCTTTATGATCATTTGAATATTAACGAATCACGTATTACGCATATTAAAGCAGCGACAAGGAAGATAGCACTAAGTAGTGGTAGTGGTAGTAGTAGTAGTAGTAGTAGTAGTAGAGAGCTATAATTCATGCATAAATATATATAATATAAAGATATTTCTATATAAATATTATTACGGTAGGGGTTTCTCAAAGTTGGGTGCGGTGAACACCGCGCCTAAAACACAGCAAACAGACAAATGATAGCAAGCAGATATATGTCATCATCTTATCATCATCGTTTCATACTCTGTGTGCGTTATATGATGATGATGATGATGATGTTGATGATGATAATAATGATGAACAATTCACTAAGGAATCATCATGACGACATGAATGACATGTTGCGCCACCACCACCACCACCACCACCACCACCACCACCTAATACTTGATTGCACTTCTACCTTCGCCGTTTGCAGTGGGGAGGACATCAAACTTCCCGTGAAGCTAATCAAACAAGAAGGCAATCTTATTCAAAATACTACTACTACTACTACTACTACAACAACAACAACAACAACAAGATGCTCACAAGGCAGACGAACAAGTCGTCATCATCGTCTTAGTATTTAGTCGGAAGATCTAACCAAAAACCCCCTTTTCCAACCAAAATGATGATGACAACACACACTCCTAACAATTTGATGATGATGATGATGATGATGATCATGATGATCATATATCATGACAAAGAGAGGTGGCAGCACTACTACTACTACTACTACTACAGGGGTGTTTAGTATCTGCTTCTTCGTCCTTTCTTCGATCATCTGTATGCGAGCATATCCATCTCCTGACAGCAGAGAAGGCACACCAACAATAAATAATTAATCATTAAAAAATGGCCCAATAATAATAATACACGTTAGATGTTTCATGGTGAAGATCGTGATTCCATCAATGAATCACATCATCATCATCATCATCATCATCATCATCATCACCATTATCATCACCATCACCTTGATGGATACTAAATGGTCCTCTGCCTCTTTTCAGCCACTTTGTCTGCTCCGGCAAACAACAACAACAACAACAACAACAACAACAACAACTTATTCTGACAACGATCTTATTCAATTATTGTGTCGCTGTAGGATGATCATAACCGGCATGATTACAGACCATTTTATTAGGTGGTGCTTGAATATATTGTTAGTTGCGAGAATAGCGCTGCAGGTCAAGAATCATCATCATCACCATCATCATTACTACTACTACTACTACTACTACTACTTCTACTAACACTATTACCTGATTTAAGCGGAAAAGTTC